>VXCM01001881.1:41570-86167 GCA_014773175.1 Lucifuga dentata
AAAAAAAAAAAAAAAAAGGGGAAGCGCTACAATATCACAGCAACATCAACAAAAATAAAAACAAACACATAGATAAACATAAAAGGATTTATTTTGACTTCCCTTGGGTTTGTCTTTGTCAGCTCTGTTGATCCATATTTGGCTCCTGGCTCCAGATATTTGTGGACTGGAATCCAGTTTAAGACATGATTGACTGTTTGATGCTGTTGTCAAATCATCAGCTGTGTGACTTGATTTTCAGTTGTCACCTGCTGCAGTCAAATTACCATCTTGCATCTTCTTCATGTTCACCCTTTTCTCCTCTTCCTCCTCTTCCTGCCTCCTTGTCTTCTTGTCATTACCATAGCCTGCACATTTGCCCCTCCAGCAGTGATGCTGAAATGG
This sequence comes from Lucifuga dentata, assembly GCA_014773175.1. Classification (NCBI taxonomy): domain Eukaryota; kingdom Metazoa; phylum Chordata; class Actinopteri; order Ophidiiformes; family Bythitidae; genus Lucifuga; species Lucifuga dentata. The sequence continues at coordinate 41,955 of VXCM01001881.1, forward strand.
AATTTTAGCTTGCAGAACACATTTGATGAAAGTGTTGGCTGTTTACAGAATCTAATTTTGAATCCTATCTTGCCCAGCAGCATTGGCATAGACTTGGCATTTCAGTTATTTTGACAACACTAATGGATGGAGGGATGGCAATATGGAGCGAGGGATGTGGGAAGGGCTAAATGGATGCATGGGTGATTAGAGGGGAAGGACGGAGCTGTGGATAGACTTATAGATGTGATGATGGATGGATGAATGGAAGAATGAGATCATACTGTATGTGTAGTTACAAGCAAAGAAAGGAGGTTAAGGAGTTAGGAAGGCAGCAAAGGAAAGAGGGATGGCGAGAAGGAGGTGAGGAGAAAGCTTTTTGCAACCTGCCACCAGAGACATTACAGTTTTTCTGCTCAGAGGATTTTCACTTGTTAAGATGAACAGCTGTGTGTGTGCGCGCGCGCGCGCGCGTGTGTGTGTGTGTGTGTGTGTGTGTGTGTGTGTGTGTGCGTGCGTGCGTGCGTGTGTGTGTACACACCTAAATAAGCCTCTACATGTTAGAACCACTGGGAATACTGTACCTCCCCCTTTCTTGTCTGTTTCTCCACTCCTTCCCCTACTCCCGTGCCTCTGTCTGTCTCTTTTCGTTCTTTTCGCTGTCATTTTTGTGTCATCGTACCTACATTTTTAGCTGTATCCATCCTTCTTTTTCTGCATTTACTCTACCTACTTAACCCACATATTTATTTCCCACCTTTTTTTAAATCTTATCTTTCTTCTTTATTACATTACTCTTCTTGCACCAAACCTCTCTCTCTCTCTCTCTCTATATATATATAGATATATATATATATATCTATATATATATAGATATATATAGAGTAATATAAAATAAATACTTCCTCCTTCCCTTTTCTCTTACTTCCAACATTTTTTTGTTTTACTTGCAATATGTCCTTCTTCATTGAAAAGTCAGAAGCTTCTGGGTTGTTTGTTTTTTTTTTTCTTGTATCTCTTCCATTAGGTCCATATCCCCTCCCTTTACACCTGAGTATCTGTGACAGGCTGTGAACACTCAAAGAAAAGCCACACAGTCAATAATGGATTGCCCAACATGCAAGAGGAAACTGCTGAAGAATGGAGTAAATAAATGAATAGAGAAGTGTCTCTAGCATCTTCCGTCTTCTGCTCTGCCTCTTCACAGAAAGCACACACACACACATCCACACACCCTAAAGAAAGAGCAATCGTGCCTGAATATCGTTGAATATTGAGTGTTTGTGACAGAGAAGAATATAGAGAGATAGCTTGTGTTTGACATCTCCCAAAGAAAGAAGAAAATGATGTCAGGTAACAAGTTTCATGCCATTCATTCAGAACTGTTTGTCAAACATCAGAAAAGCAGAGAGGAATGAGGAAGGATACCTTGGCTCGTAGGGTCGCGGCACTTCAAGAGAGAAGAATGAGATGTGCTGCGACAGGCAGACAGATAGATAGACGTGCAGGCAGACATGGCACAAAATTGGTTGGTGGGAGGTAAAATTTACTCAGACTTGGGTCACGTCAAACAGGGCATTGCAAAGACAAATTGCATTTTCAACCATCCAACACAGAATTCAGCAAGTTTAGTACATCCAGCAGCCTGTTTTTACGAGCTGAAACCTCATAAGGCTGATGCATTTCTGCTGTCCTTCCAGTGCCTTTGCTCCTTTTCTGTGTCAAACTTTTGCTTCAGGTCATGGCAGAAGTGTTCTGTTTCTGAGAAAGGGAAGAAATATGGCTTGCTGCTGTCGTGCCAAAGCCGGCCTTTATCAGGTAAAGCTGACAACCTGATCACACCTCAGGAAAGGGGGGATGAAAAACAGAACTCATCGTCACACAGTTATTGGTGGTAATTCACAAAAAGCAGCACGATCTTTAATGTTTCGTAAGGGGAAATTGCATCACACAGCCATGTTCCCTCATTCATAAATGCCTGTTACTTGTGTCTTTTATCATTAGCATTGAAATAGGCATTACTACGGTGTTTCCTTATTTGCATGTTGGGTATTCATAAAAGCCACTGTGATACAAAAATTAAGACATTTATTCAGCCTGACTTGAAATTTCAGTTATGAAACGTGAGTGATATTTTAACCTGTATTTGGGTCACATTAGTGATCAGAGCGTATTTAAATGAGTTAAAATAAACTCATTTTATTAGTTTATATAAATGGTACATTTTGATCTGATCTTGCACACCTTCTAGTAGCATTGTACAAGCGTCAACCTTTGCTCTCTGCATCTCTCTCTCTCTCTCTCTCTCTCTCTCTCTCTCTCTCTCTCTCCCCCTCCCTCCCTCCCTCCAGTGGTAAAGAGACTAACAATGCTATGAAAGAGTACAAGACACTTGGTTGCATATGGCTAATGGCTGCTGACTTCTATTAGTGGGGGAAATACAACTGGTATTTTTCACTATATGTGGTTTTCATTCAGGTCATTTGTACCATCTGACATAATTGAAACCGTGTCGGCACAGTGGGGATTTGTTTAATGCGATTCAGTGGCAGTAGGATTTTATATCATGGTGAGGGTCAGTTCATGGTGATATTATCCTGATCTGTATGTCTCCATGTTACATCACCTCTCTGAGGCCATTTGACAGGGGCCACTTCCCTCCTTATGGTCATTCAGTGTGTTCCACTGGAGACACAAAACTAGTTATTTAGTTTGTTCATTTATTTTTCCCTCCTTCTTTAGTGGCTAAATTCAGCTGCTATATTGCTACACATGGATAATTGGAGGGAATATTGCTTAAGGGTTTGTCAACTATGACAGACAATCTCAGAAATAATGGATTATGAATGCTTTACTCCACTACTACTACTTTTCCACAGTATGGAGCACCTCTGAAACAGTATACATGACACTGGTGACACTAAACATACAAATACGCCTTCAAAAAAAAAAAAATCTTGCAAAATCTGACTCAGAATTACCAAAACTATGATACCATGCACTATGTGCTTGTGGTGCTTGTTGGCCCTTCCGATATGCCACTGATTTATGAAGTTAGAACCTCTAAAATGTCCATTAATACTCACAACATTTACACAGGAAATTCTACAAAACAATGGAACATGTAAAATTCTCCATTGAAACAAATACAATTGGGAATTCTGCAGCGTGTTTCAGTCTGTGCAGCCCAGTATGACCACAGCACAACAATGGGACTATGAAGTACATTGAGGATGTGTATATAGGCAGTTTTTCATCAACTTTTGACTTACAATACAATATTGGTCTTAACAGCCCAAATAATTTTCCCACGTCTTGTTCTTCACCTATAAATTCCTGCAGCATGTGTTATTATGGTTGGAAACTCGTACACACCATGAATAGAGACTGAGCTGTTGCATAACTTCTGGAAATTGTGCTCATATGTTTAGGATTGCTCATCAGTAATAATTTTCGACAGATTTACCTGTCTCCATGGGCTCCAAATGTTGTCTGTGTTTCATAGCTGTGAGAAAAAACACAGTGAAAAGAGACTCGGCTTCATAACCATTGCCAATATTCCCACAGCTCTGTTGCCTGAAATAATGTTGCGTATCAACAAACAAATACTCATAACTTTTGGCAATATAACCCACTGTTATGGCTTAAAAATGTGGGAATTTTTTCTGCATACTGCCTTTTACTAGCAATAAAACATTTAAATGAGCATCATACAATGCTTTGGCATTCCTCAGTATGACTTTATAAATGAAACAATACCAACTGCTTGGTGGAAACTAGTCACATTACCAGTATAATCACCCCCTTCAAGTAAAACTATGATAGTGCTCTTGAGCCAGGCATGTTCCCTAATCACAAGCCATTCTCTGTACAAATACAGGAGATGTACTAAAAGCTTGAACATCTTGTAAAAATCATAATTAGATTCCAATCAGTATAACTGACTTTGGTGTAATCCAAGGAACACGCTTAGATGTGCAATTGTAAAACAATTTACTCAAGCATGTAAATGATCCAATATCTTAAAACCAGCATAAGTGATGTTCACATGCATTTCATCTCCTGTCGTGCTTTCCCTCATACACCAAGTAAGCAACAATATGTTTGACAAAAAACAGAATCCATCAATTCTGTCTGTGCATACTCTTCATTTTACTCTAATTTTTTGGCTTAGTTGCAGTACAGACAAAAATCGTATAGTTTGCATGAGTCATGGCCTTCACTAAAAGAAAAATCAAATTAAAAATAACCAGGACACATTCATCACAGTTCAACAGTGACTATAGATATAGATATAGATATATCTATATCTATAGTCACTGTTGAACTGTGATGAATGTGTATATATATATAAGAGACTAGTTACTGGTAATGAAGGTTGCCATATGTTTTTAGTATTCATTTTGTATTACGGTCTGCATATGATATTATTCTCAGCTGGCAAGTTGATTGTGCTTCCAACTATAATACAAGAGAGGGGTGATATGATTAGAGGAGAGCAGTGTGTGAGATGAGATACATTAAAAAGAGTTTTATTCCTTATATTGTTATTGGATTTAAAATAGCTATAAATTTGAATATGCTGCAAGGCAACACTAGACATACAGCATATTTAGTTGATATGGAGGGCAGTAAAATAATAATAAAAGAAATGATTGACCTAATACTGTAATTATAGCGAGCAAAAGTGAGAAGCTTGAGTAATTGCTGTATGATGAGAAGGGGATGACAAGCATGGGGAGGGGGGAGGTAGCTGATGTAGGATAGATGGAAGCAATAGATGAAGAGAAGAGGCAGGGACGTGTGTTTAATCAAATTAAAAGGACTTGTTAGGGATGTGGAGAGGAGCAAAAGAGTGTGAAATGGAAAGGCTAGAAAAACTGCCAGAAGCGACAGCAGTTACACAAATGAGGAGGTTTTCTGGGACATTCAGCAGGATTCTTGTATTTGTTACATGAAAATGATCCATGCCTCATTAGATTGTTTTCAACTGTAATCTACATAGACAAAATTGATGATCTAAGCACTGGACACTGAACCAGTGTTGGAGTTCTTCTTACTATTGTTCGGCTCATGTGCAGCAAAAAACTGCCAGAGTTAGTGGTTCTATTCCTGCTAAGACCATGCTATGCTGATAGTGTCTTAAAGCCCAGGTCTTAGTTTCAAAGTCTTGGCTATCATTTCTTTCATCATTTGTGTCAGAATTGTATTTGCCAACTTATTTGTGGAGATCTGGTTACAATTTTGCTCAAACAGTCCAGCAGAAGACGAACTATGATCACCATAAATAGACTTCCTGGTTCAACTTTGACCTTACAATACTTTTGCATACATGCAATTCATAATTATATCTAAAGTTCTGCATTTTCACACTTTAAGTTTTACAAATAGGTCATTTAATACTATGGTTACAATGTGGGTTTGTTTACAACACGATTGTCTGACCATTTGTGTTCCTTGTCCATTGCGTCTCCAGATCTCAAGATGTTATCATAACCAGACTTTTAACACTGGAATTTTCCTTTCCATTAATTCAATTGGCATTGCTGCCAGCTAAAGGATTTTCTGAGCTCCCTGTTCTAACAGGCAAAGCAGTGAAGTAAAACCTAGTCCTTCAGGCCTCCAGCACCTTGGGGCTAGAGCATAATATTCTCTCAGGCTAAGGAGTTCTTTCCTGGGAGACAGAATAATAGCAAGTCATTCATCAAGAGCCTTGGTTGTAACACAACTGATCAATAGGAGACTTTCACACATACACACGCACACACACACACAGTTCATGTACATCTGGATACAAATTATCACCACAAGGACACATGGGACAAGCAAATCCTGAGACACATATATAAGCATCTACGTTAACAGACACACAATACATAAAAGTTGGTACACATACCCACATGAGATGGCATGAATCCAAATTCTTTCTTTGTGTCTTTTTTTTTCTCTCACATAGCCACATATTATCTGTAACACTCAAGCCAGCTCCATGTGCAGCATCGGGACGACATATTTAGCCCACAGTGATCCGTCTTCATAGCAGCAGCATCTGCTCTCATCCCTGTCTGTCTCTGCAATGTATGAGTGGGAGGTAATTGCAGAGCACAACACCATCATAGTGACATTAACACATGATGGGGATTAAATGAGGTCCAATACTGCAGGACCAACATTCTCTCTTTCTCTCTCTCTCTCTCTCTCTGGCATATTTGATATTGGTTTCGTCATTCTTATTGTGTTGTTGCTGCCCTCCATTTGTTTGGTGCCAGATAAACGCACACAGTTGGCTTGCTACTTTCATGGACCACTTGCATGATAACTAGGACTATCATAGTGAATGTCAACAGCTTTTTCAAAATTATTTTTATAGCTTTTCTGCTGTGAAAGTGTATGCAGAAAATAAAATATCACTAATGCTGTATACACAATGGCTCTGGTTTTGGCCCACTGAGTGCCCACTACTTTGATACAAAAGGAGAAAATAAAACTAAAGACTTGCTGGAAAGGGAGTAAAAAATATAAACTTCCAAGAGTGCAGAATGATGCTATTAGATTTAAATGAACTCACTGTCATATTTTGGTCTGATTATACTCTTAACACAGAGGAAGTGAAGATAAAAACAACTTAATCGACCATTTAGTAAAGTAGGGATTAAATGGTCATCTGGGCACTTTCAGCATAATTATACTTTTAAAAGAGAATGAAAAGAGCTAAAAGTATTAAAGATTAATGACCCCTGTGGGAACAATAGGGAAAATATTTCAGTGATTAACAGTGCAATTTCTATTTAACAGACGTTATTAATTAAATGCCTTTGTATTCATCTTGATACAAAATTTTACCATAGGATGTCACTCATTGCTTGTCTCTGATGTAAAAACTATTTTGTAAGAGATTATTTAAAATCGTGTTAATCTCTCTCCCCAACCACGATGAGTCATTATTTCCACAAAACAGTATTATACAAAGGTCACAACAAGTAATTATAGTCTGATTGTTGTGCTTATTTCAGAAACTGTAACAGATTATAGCTTTAGTTAGTTTTTTAATAATCAGATTTCTATAATCCTGTTACATGTAATCCCTCACTATCCAACTTTGATGAATCATCACTTCTATTAAGAAACAGTCATACATATTACATAGCTGTTATCTGTCACAGTCTTTTATTTCGCTTTGCTCTCAGCTGCTTTCCTTATCTTCGAAAAAGCGTGTTTTTATCCAGTGTGTTGTTCATTACACTGTATTACGGGCAGGGTGGGGTTGTGTGTGTGTGTGTGTGTGTGTGTGTGTGTATGTGTGTGTGGTTTGGGTGTTCCTCAGAAATCTTAACTAGGTTTTATCATCCGAGTCTATCCACATGTAGCACAGTTATATTCTGTACTGCATATTGAGTAAATGCTATATCCTGTTATGTGATTTTTACAATTAGCCTCCCTTATCTTCAAAGGAATAACCTTTTATCCAGTTTTGTGTTCATAACTCTGTCTTGTTGGCCTCTCTAATCTCTTTTCTTGTTCTTATCACATTTCTCTTGTTGTAGTTTGCTCTGTTTTCTTTCATAGCTATTTGTTATGACGGGGAGATAAAAATGCTGACTTATTGTGCTGCCTGCTTCTTTTCTAAATGCCATTTTTTAGCAATCTATTGTATTCCCTTGAACATCTTTATTATAAACTACAGAATATGACATCTGGAGAGTGGTAATAGTAGATAATTTAAGTTACACTTTCATCTTCTATTCTGATGCAGGACTATCATACTACATATCACAATTCTGAATGGATACTCAAGAAGTACCAATTTCTGGGATTTAGTTGTCACAGAGGTCCTTATTTGACATATTTGGAAAATATAAACCCACAGGAGGACAGGTGAACTAATTTGTCAGGGGAATTTATGCCATTGTTTGTAAAGTAACAAATTCTTTATGTGCACTGACAGTGACTTCCATTAAACTCAAAACAGTCCTTAGCCCCTTTTGTACCACACCATCTATTTCAGCAACTTATGAACTTTTCTTTGCTGTCACACCAACGAACAGGAACCATTTTGGTTTAGGAACAATAGTTCATTTTTTTTTTAGTTGCTACTCCAAAAGTAGGTTCTCTCCACTGGTTCTGCTAGGTGGATCTTGCCAGATTGAACATCACTGATTGGCCAAATGCAAGCTTCCCCAGGCCACCTACTGCAAAGCTGAAATACTCACATATAGCTTTTTTTTTTTTTTTTTACACAGACAAACAAAAAAGATTGTCATGTTTACCAGACTGAATTTCTTATAACATGAAGGTGCTAAGAAAAAAAATCAATAATGAAACAAGACTTAAAAAAAAAACAAAAACAAAAAAACAATGACAGCAATAATCAAATGGCTCGGACAGAATGAGCATACATCTGTGCTGTGAGACACTTGGTGATGTCTGTTTTGTTGGCATCGTTAGACGGTCCCTCAGGTTGTGTGTTTGTGTTGTGGAAATAAGCAGCTGTAGCCGTGTCAGTTGCTCTAATTTTCATCATCTTCACGGTATTTGAACATGGTGCAAATGCAAGTCAGGAAAACCACCAGCAACTAATGGAATTTCAAAACTTTTGGTGTGAAAGCAGCTCATGTAAAAGCCAAGATGATGCAAAACTCTACTTGTGCTTCTCGAAAGCAGCGCTGCTCAGAAACATTGCACTCAATGCAACCCAGTGCATTTATGTAGATACTTTGATGCTGTAACTGAATGGCACAGCATTAAAAATCGACTAGCCTACAAAGCTTCCCATCAGTGGTTTCATATAGTATCAACAGTGTTTTGTATAATATCTGTGGAGTGTCAGTCAAGAACTATTGTATCAGGAAGGTTTCTGGCACCGACATAGCTACAAAGCAACTTTTTTTTTAAATCCAAAGTGTCTCTGCTTGCTGATGCAAGCTGTCATTAGTGTGTGTGTGTGTGGTCCACCTCGTAAACTGTATACACAACGGTTTCTGTATACAACAATGGTTTAGATGCTGAAGCATCAACAATGTGCTCTTATAGTAAATGAGCTTTGTTTCATGTTATCTACACTGTACTCCACTTTTTTTTTTTTAAACTTTATCCTATTCCGTGTGACAGCCAGTACATTTACATGCAAGCAAAANTTTTTTTTTTTTAAACTTTATCCTATTCCGTGTGACAGCCAGTACATTTACATGCAAGCAAAATCTCTGATTCTACTCTGACAATTAAATCATTTGTTTTTTCAAACAACATGTAAACAAATAATCAGACAAAAATCAGCATCAATCAATCAAGAGACCTAGATTATGTGATTATAAATGTACTTACATGGTCCGATATCTTATGATCAGTATCAAATATTTGTGAAAGCTGCTTTATAATGTGTCAATACAATTATATGGGTATATATATATTTTTGTTAACCTGAACTATATTGGTAGCTCTCTGCTATTCACATGTGTAACACAACAAGAGCTTGTGAATATTTGTTGTGCAATTGTTGGATACTGCATAGAAAAGATATTGTGGCTGTTATTAGTTGTAGGTGATCAAAATGTCATATGCATTACCAATATGTAATAAACACAACATTTATTATTTACATCAAAGCATCTTTATATCCCAGAGGAGTGGCTGTTTTGTCTCACTACAGTACTTGCACACAGAGAAAGAGAAACACACACAGACACACTCACACAGAGAAATACCTATGGGGGTGATGAAATCTAACCAGGCGTGTAATCTGAAGATTTCTACCAGAGGAATATTCACTCCCTCATCAGTCTACTGCTTCATCTTTCTGTTATCCCTATCATTCTATCATTTATTCTTTCCTTACTTCCTCTTCTGAGAGCAGATGCTCTCACTTTCTAAAGTAAACACCACCAGATGGAAATGGACTTATGTGTGTGTTTGTGGTGTATATGTTTCTTTTGCATTGTGTGTGTGGGTGTGTGTGTGTGTGTGTGTGTGTGTGTGTGCGTGCATTTTTACTTATTCTGCACCATACACCATCTTCTCTCTCTCTTGGATTTGCTTCCTAAAAGCAAATATCTCTTTCAGCTCAAGAAACACACACACACACACACACACACACACACACACACACACACACACACACACACACACACTTTAATGGACCAAAGGGCTCCCATGTGTCCATGGGGGAAAAGCCAATCGTCCCATCGTGGTATTGCTGCTCTATGAAAAATGTATGATAGGATATGATACAAAGCAGAACTCATAACTACACAGTTGTGAATTAATCATTTGGTTTTAAAAGCACTCAGTAAGTATAAGAGTGACTTTAAAATCTTTTTAGCAGTGTTTTATTTCTTTTAATAGCTGGTTGTGTGCTGTATATGGAATCGTCACCTCCCTGCATATGTTTCAGTGCTCGTGTTTCTCTGTTTCTGCTCTATTTATTTCTCTTTATTTCATCTTCCTTTTTTTTCTTGGCCCATTTTTTTTTTTTTCCAGAGCTCCTCTTTCTGTCCTCTTGAACACCTCTGTAGCACCTTCTGAAGTTCCAGCTATGACTCAGTAAACAGTGGTTTAATCATTTCTGCCCTTCTAGAAGTCAGATTGCCAGGATTTGGTTTGAAATATCATCAATATTTAATTAGATGATTATCTTTTTGTGACACAACCCAGATAGGAAAAGGAAATAGGCTTTAAAGTTGGCATCAGTTCATAGATAATCCTCTTGTCAAATTGGCAGCCCCTACAGTGATGCTTCTTCCCACCCATCTGACCAGAAACCTGACCCACCCACCTGACCTGAAACCCTGCAGATAAAACCTTTGAGACACTGATGGGACTAGAATGTTTTAAATAAATTTAGTACATCCATAATCCATACACATATTTTCTTTCTATTTTTTTGGGCCAGGATTGCTTCAGAAACAAACCCAGCTTACTAATTTTGTCAGTGTCATCCAGCCCACCTTTGAAGATCCCTAAATGCTTCTAGGCCTGCTGAGAGATTTAGTTACTCATATTAATTGAAGAGAGAAAATACCTACATATGGTGACAATGGTGATCCCCTCATTGGTGGATATTTCCAACAACCGTTTCACTTTTTTGGTATTTTCAGAGAACACCAACAAAACAGTAAAGCAGTACCAATCAAGTACCACAGCATTTTATCTTCCTTTCTGCAGATTCATTGTGGATGTACATTTGCTGCCTTTTTGCTGGAGTTCACCCCTTCAAAATGACTGGGTTTGCTCTGGGTTCAGTTGGTCTGTGATACCATTAAATGGGGGCACCCAGCAGGACTTCTTACCTGGTGTCTGAACCACCTCACACAACTTGCCCCAATATAGAAGAGCAGCACCATGACAGCTCACTGAGCCCTTTATCCTGTCACAAAAAATGGCATCAACAGAGACACATTCATATCTGCGATCTCTTATTTTGGTTACTACCCAAAGCTCAGCTTGTGGCTGTAGATGAGGGTTGAAAGGAGAATTTACCGGGACCTAAAGAGCTTTGCTTGTGGCACAGCTGTCACTTCACAGCCAGTCACATTATTTTGGCCACTGCATCAAATGGGCAGTCAGTCTCATAATTCCATTTACTGCACTGTTGAATAGAGGAAAAGAAACTTGGACTCCTGCTGCTGGGGCAGTTTTTCACCTCTTACTTGAATGGGCCATTGCCTCGGCGCTGGTGATGGGTGCTGACCTTCATCCCAATGGCATCGTACCCATCAACAAACAGTGAAAAGAGCTGACATTCTGGTGTAGCTGTAAGGACAACATCATCTGCAAATAGCAGGGGTTCCACCTTAATTCCGCTGGAACTTTCAGACCACAACTGTGCTTTTATATAATGTGTTGAAAAGTAGAATGTTAACCTGTGTCAGAGGCAATGGTCATCTTGAACCACAAACACAGATCCTTCTTTGTGATCTAGAGATCTCAGGATTGTAACTTCCACATCTCCTTTTGACAACACATTAACCTTTTCTAAATGCATTTGTAGACTTGTTTGGTATTTTTCCAATACAGTCTCTAATTCTGAATGTGGTGTTTGCCCCCTCATGCTGCTCTTCTGCAATCATGGCAAATTTCACATTTTAATTCCTGAGTCATGATGTACGATCATTCCAGTCTCCCTTCCAGTACTTTGGTGTGGCTGTTTTTTTAAAAAGAAACTGGGCAGTGTGATTACTTGATAACCGGATAACATCCCCGAGTCCCTTTTTAATTTTTAAACCTGGAGTTATTCAGTTATTAGTTCCTGGAGCTAGAATTCACTGCTAGACATTATTACCCATTGGTGTCCTGTTACAGGCTAAAATTGTAGCTTTACTTGGGGCCACTAGGTCCTCATATTGAATTTTCAGCAGGCAAAATAGATCTCTTAAGCCTGCTGTGGTTGTAATAGCAGGACTCTTTTTGATGCATCCGGCGCAAACAACTAATGCTATTATTCAAAAGCTAGTAACCCAGGTTGGCTCTTACAATCTTAAGTGGCAGCTGTGTTAGTTCCATGATCCTACATTGTGACCTTTGTTGGGCAATGTGAGATATTAATACATATTTTCAGCCACATCATGAAGTCCAGATAGAGAGGTCCACTCCTGTGCAAACCACCCTGATCCTTTTGATATATTGGTATTCTTGCATAAAGTAGTATGCTTACTTTTCCTGTCCTGATGTTATCTAGCCAGTGTCAAGTTCATGTCAGAAAGACTGTAAAACTTTAGAACTCTGACTTTGTTTTGACTGGACTTTAATGTCAACATATATTGAAAGCCCAATGTAGAAATGCTGGCAACTTAGCTGAAACTCGCTGTTACGTGTCTTTGTTATTTTTGCCGAGCTGTGTGCTTCTGCTAAGCTGCTTGAAGAGCCTGTTGCTTTAAGAATCTCCACTGCTGGGGAAGCTCCCATTAAGACACACAACTATTATAACTGTGTTGTTGTTCTCGGTGATAAATCAGCAGCTCTGAATAATTTACCAACATGGAGGAGAAGAGGGATGATAGATTTAAAGGTACTATGCAGAGAATGGAAAGCTCTCATTTGTTTCTCTCTCACTCTCACTCTTTCTCACTCTCTTCCCCATCACTTTCTCTCCTCATCTGTCTCCATAGTTCTTCTCTATTTCTTTCCCCAACTGCCTTTGCACAAAAGAAATGTTCTTCTTGCCACACACACATACACCACACACACACACACACACACACACACACACACACACACACACACACACATTATATATATCCAGTGTTTGTGGAATCACATGTAACCGTAGGCATAAATCTTATTGAGCTCAACTTTGATTTGGAATGTATCAAACTAAAGTGTTATCTAAATTGTGCTCCCAGACATTTTCACTTGATAAAACTTATCTATTGACAGACTATTTTTGATAAGGATTATCAAAGGCTTGACAAAGAAGAGGTTGGAATCTGCAGTGACCTTGATGTAAGTGTTTTCTTTTGATCTAAGCAGTGCAGTTAGCAAGCACAATATTTCTTATTGTTGGTGTCCTGCCAAAACTTGGTATTTCCACAAGGTCAGCTTTTCAGGAATTGAATAAGATGGAATAGCAGGAGAAAAAATTCACTCAGAGCATCCAAAGCTAGACCATTATTTAAAATGTAGCATGAAATGAAGAGATTGTGCGTATAATGAAAGGGTGGATGTAATTAATCTCTAAAGGCCTTCAGCTTCATTGTGGTTATAAGTAGAATTTTAGTCAGAGTCACACTACCAAGTAGTGGTTCTTTTGTTAACATTTTGTTGCCTACTATTTCTTTGCTACTTTACCTTGGTTTACAGTACAGGAACCTTTTTTATATATGTAAGTATGGAGCAAAATGTCAGCAGTTAGCATTCTTAAAAGCTATATCCTCAATATTTGGGAAAACCAGTGCACACTATTTTATTTTTATTTTTTTGTTTTGGTAATTATGATGAGTATGATATTCTGCAAGTAGCGTATTCGAATCATAATCATCTTTTGACCTTTTTGTAGCAAGGTGATGCTGTGCTATGCTGTACTAGATGCTATTGAGATTTTTAGCTAAAGAAAGCTGGGTTTGTATTGCTGCTTAACTGTATTTTTTTTTTTTTTTTTTNTTTTTTTTTTTTTTTTTGTTTTTTTTACTAATTCAGAGAATCCAAAGAATGAAAAGGAGAAAACTGTGTTGTGGGACTTAAATTGAATAATTGAATAATTTAATTTGGAATTATAATGAGGGTCAACCCTGGGACATAAAGCTTGAGTCTTAGTTGGAGGGTATCATAGGAATATTCTGTATACTATAACACTATATAACAGATAATAGTCTCATCCAACTTAAGAAATGACAAAAACAATATAGACAAACATACACGAAACATTTAATTAGAGGTTTTCACAAATCAGTTGTCTCAAAGTTACTGGGTTGGATGATAGCTGTGTGGAATTATATTTATTTTTTAGTTGGTTCAGTTTTAGATTTTAGTTAAATAATAAACATTACAGATGGACAGATAAAGCTAGTAAGTCATCATCTGTGGATGTTGGCTGCTGGTTGTGAAGTCGGTATATTACTTTATTAAAGTGATTTATAATTGTTGTAGTCTATCTAGTGTATTGTATTTTCTTCTTGCAGAGAGATTGCGCAGCTCTGTGCGCTGTGTGTGACAGTTGGAAGAGCTTTGTAATTGCTCTGACAAGAAGCTGTGAGAAATAAGGAACATAATTTGGCCATTTTCATTTTTAAGTTCTTTCTTCAATGGGATGGGACATGAGGGAGCTATTAAGGAACTGTTGGGAGCTTTTCAGTAAGAAATTTTAAGTCAGCATATAGCTGTTTCAAACATAGACTCAAATGTTCACAAAGAAGCAACAGAGGATGTCATATTGTATTTCCAGATGGTATGGACTTCACTGTGCACCATGTGTTAGGATTTGGAGGTTGACTCCCATTGGGGCCAACTATGCTAGTGAGTGGATGCATTTATGATAACGTAAAGCACTTTGGATAAAAGCATCCGCCAAACAACATTTATTATTAGGATGTCAGCTATGGTGCTTTATCAGCTGCATGAAACCTCAACTCAGATTAACTCTGTTTAAACAGGCTCAAGTATGAGTTGTTAGTTTTATGCTGTCCACACACGTGAGCAATCTTGATTTCAAAACCAGGTCTGCACGAGACCTATTTCAAATAGACTAATGGATGTCATTTGGATAATTTTCAAGTGTATCAAGAGCAATGAATGATTATACAGCAAACTGTCAGTATCAGTTGTCAAGAGATTAATTAAACTACTTGGCAGTTTAGCTGCCTTGTTGACTGTTTTTTTTTTTTTTTTTTTTTTTTTTGCTGTTGCATTTGCTGTCAGGTCACAACATCAGGACAATTTATTCATTAAATCTTAAATATTGATAATATGTCCAAAATGACATATTAAGCTGGCACAGATTTGTTGCTGGCTAGATCCCGTGGATCACTTCAAGTCATTTTGAAGCACTACAGATCCCCTTTAGTGATGTGACATGATGAGGATCCAGCCCCTAAAACAGGTTTAAAAGACATTTGAAATCTAGTGCTGTCTAGTTGCTGTCGGTCTAAACAGCAAAAGCTGAAAGCTACCAGTTGAGCCAGGATTTGGAGACACGGCTGGCTGAATTGAAAAAGTAGAGTGTTTATTGGACATTTTCAAACACAGATTAGCTTTTGTTGTTGACAAAACAGGGAACTCTTCCATTGCATGGAATATAAAATGGTATAGTCTGAACTACATGTTGACTGGTACCTATATTCACTGACTTGATCACCTGCTATGCAAATAGCAATCTCTGGATGGTGGCAGTTGTTGGGGCATGTGGGGTCCTTTACACAACTTGCTGGTTGTCTCACCACCAATTTGGCTTGTGTCTTTGGCTATACTTTGGTAGCTTACTGACTATCTGCCTGGCCAGTGGACTGAAATGAATATATATTTGTGTGTGTGTGTGTGTGTGTCTGTGTGTGTGTGTGTGTGTGTGTGTGTGTGTGTGTGTGTGTATATATATATATATATACACATATGTATATTATGGCTACATGCAAAGCCAGCCTTGTCTCCAAATCCTTCCTCAACTATCATGTATGTGGACATCATTGATACACTCACATGACAGATGGACATATGTATGCAAAGTCAAATATCTTATTCTGTAAGGCACTTACTGTATGCATATCTATGTCCATGCCTTTATAGAAATGTCCCTTTGTAATGAACCAGAAAGTTTAGTAAGGATTTTAGAGATTTGACTCTCTCTCTCTCTCTCTCTCTCTCTCTCTCACACACACATACACACACACACACACACACACACACNCTCTCTCTCTCTCTCTCTCTCTCTCTCTCTCACACACACATACACACACACACACACACACACACACATACATATCCGCACACACACCATTTAAATTAAATCTCACCTAGTTTGAGTAGTCGTGGGGCAGAGGAGAGAGGGGGAGGACCATGTAATGAATATTAGGATATATATTAACTGTCACAATGGGATGTCTACTTTCACTTTTTCATCTTCTCTTTCATCTTTCTTCAGGGTCACTCAGCCCTTCATTCTCCCTAATCTGCCTTTGATGCCCCATCCTTTAGACACTCAAACTGACTATTATGGCTGTTGTAGACACAAGAAGAGATTTGGAAAATGTAGTAGTATGTAGAATGAGTAAAACAGGAAAAAAAGAGGACAAAAACATGAAACTCATGTACCCTGCAAACATTCTGATTTTGAAAATGTGTTTATGCACAGTTCTGTACTAATAATTAGCCAAAAAACATCTGTAGCTTCTTTACTTTGTCAAATCTGGACTGAAATATCTTTATGGTATCAAGTACATTCTCTAAAGTAATATGAGTTTTACCATGCTATTTCATCATAGTTTTCAACTTTGCCACATCCTGCATGTTGCCATCCAGCACATTCTAGGGCTAAGAGAGCCACACAGTTAGAGGGTCAGTAACAAAGAAAGGGGGAGATAGGACAAAAAGAGACACAGGTGGGAGAATTGTAACTGCAGCAGGGTCTGCTATAAGCGAGATGAGAGAGAGAAAAGGAGGAGAAACTGAGAAATGCAGGGGAGGAGGGAAAGAAGGGGAGGAGGAAGAGCAGACGGTTTTCTTGAAGCCCCGTGGAGCTTGATGTGTCTCTGTCCAGGTGAGAGCAAAGAGATAGAGAACCTATCTGTGGTACCAGGGGGGTCTAACAGAGAGAGACAAGCAGGAGAAACAGAGGGAGTGGAGAGGTGGATAAAATGACCAAAGAGGGAGAGAGATGTGAAGATAAAGACAAACACAGACATAAGGACGGATTAAGAAAAGAGTGCTGTGATAATAACTGCTATCATTATTACTTTTTTTTTTTTTTTTCNTTTTTTCCATTTTGCAGTGAGCTGTGGCTTTGTTGAGGAGAGTTGGCTGGAATACTAAAGCCGTACCAGCCAAGATTTATATGTAAAAACACACCTATCTAATCATCCTGAATCACAAACCAGAGCCTCCAATCCCACCTCTAGCTGCTGGAACAGCAAAACTTTACTTCTCAAGAAAAATTTAAGACATTTTTTCTATCCACAGCAAGTGACAAATTGAAAATATAGGAGCAAAATACAAATGTCCCCTTAACAGCAGCTGAGTGAGCACTTACTGCCTAAACTTACTTATGTTAGCTTTTGTACCTTTGTCATCCCTTTGGCTTTCCTTTGGCATAAAAAGACTGAACTATGACAGTGCTGTGAGTTATTTACTGATGTCAGGTCACAACATCGGGGCAATTTATTCATTAAATCTTAAATAGTGACCTGTCACTTCAAGCTGTAAATGCATGAAAGTGCACTGCAACTTTAATACTAAAATTATACCACAGGTCTTGATGACCAGTTCTGATCTTTTTTTTCTTTCTTTCTTTTTTTTTTTTTTTTTTTTNTTTTTTTTTTTTTTTTTTGATAGCCTCTTTACATCCTCTGTCGAATATCATATTCTTATAGTTACACTGTTTAGACCTGGAAAAAAAAAAATTGGTGTTTAATATTCAAGATGGAAGTAAACAAATGCAATGGACGCAGATCAGACAGACATGTTTTCTGAAGCATCTTTAAAGGTGTGCGACAACATATTTTAAGAAGCCTTGGAAGACTTGTTGCTGCTTGGTTGTGTGAGGCAATGATCGCTGGTACATTATTCATTTACAGAAAAAGTAGAAGAGCGTCATATTTTATGACACTTGGGTTGGAATGGCAAGGAAATTCCCATATGTGTTTTGTGACAGATGACAGTCGCATTGGCGAATATGTGTTACATATGGGACTTATTTCCACATTTTAAAGTGGCTCAAAATGTAACTGAAAATATCAGATTCAGTTTTTTTATTTTTTATTTTACTGTTTACATGTTTACAACATATATTTGATAAGTGCCACATGTCAGCAAAACACCAGAATTGGGTCACTTTTGACTGGTAGTAAATGTAGCATATTTTACAAGTTTAACTCCAAATGCAACAGCAGTTAATTTAACTCAGATTTATATATATATTTATTATTTTTAAGCGGCAGTGTCAATAATACAACATATTTGTGAAGGTTTACTAAGTCCACACTGTGTGAATTCCAATCTGCATTATTATTTGATAAATTTTGATTTTTAAATATTCAGTTTATGAACTGGCCAATGTAAACATCTCATCCTGTTTCAAACCAGACCTTCTATGTGCATCTGAATGTGTGCTGCAAATTAACACACAGTTTAAATTTCTCACAATTAAAACCTATATATTACAAGAAGAAAGATAAAGAGGGAAACAGAAGGAGGAGAAGATGAGTGATGGCAGAGAGGATTTAAAAAGGGGAACTGAGAGAAACTGACAGCTCATGGTTTTAAATACAGGACCTAAAAAGTACATTAGCACTATAAATAAATGAAGAAAGAGACAGGCTTACAAATCAAAGGGAAAATGTATCTCTTATGTCTTCTTATTTTTCTGTTTCTCATGTCTTACCACCATTTTCTTGCAGCTGAAAATAGCTGTTTTTCTTGCAAAACTACAGTTTATTCTATTTATTCTTGACCTCACGGTGACTCAGCCTCTTTTCCTTCGTTATTTACTCTATGAGCAGGGACCTATAAATTTGTTAGCATGAAGATCTCAAATGTAGCTGTGATTGTGGACTGGGTGCAAAAAATAAAAATAAAATAAAATAAAAATAAAAAAAAACTATCAGACATTTACCATTTAAGAAGAAAGCAACAGGACATTAGTTTCTCCTGTTTTGATTCATTAAGCAGTTTTAGAGTTCAAATTATGTGGTTTAATGGCATTTTTGCCTTTATTTTAACTTTTATGAATCCTATAAATTCACAGAACGGTGAATATAGTAAGGTTATTGCCATAAATCAGACTTGAAAACAGTAACAAATCTTTGAGAGAAGGGTACAGTCTTGATAA
The DNA here is from genome assembly GCA_014773175.1 of Lucifuga dentata. Taxonomy (NCBI): domain Eukaryota; kingdom Metazoa; phylum Chordata; class Actinopteri; order Ophidiiformes; family Bythitidae; genus Lucifuga; species Lucifuga dentata. The sequence continues at coordinate 61,396 of VXCM01001881.1, forward strand.
CGGTCAGCCTGCTGAGAATAGTTGAAGCTCAACAGTGAAATCACCAGGAACTAATTATACCCTGCATTTGGAAAATTTAATGTACTTTGGTAGCTACTGTACATAACAAAAGCAACTGTACATATTTAATTTTACTGCAAATGCTGTCAGCAGTATAGTAGAGAGAGACAGCTTGGAAAAAGACAAATAGACATCCTTTCTCTCTCAGGATTCCCCTTCCTCCATCTTCTCTCAGATACACCCACACACAACTCATCTTCTCTCATCTCCAGTGATGAGTCATATTCTCTTTGCTTGAGTTGAAATACATGTAGTCGAAATATAAAAGTATAGAAGATTGTTTTTCATCCACCCTGCAAGCAAGTTTGGAACAAAGATAATTTTTTCACAGTGACTTAACTAACCTTTTTAACCTTTTTTTTTCCACATCTTCTCCAAGCTTAAAACAGAGTTAAAATAAAACTTTAAATACCTTTCTGAATTTTATGTCCTTTTTTGCCCTCCTGGCAGCAGTGGCCTAAGAATGGCAAAATTGACCCTTTGGTCCAGAGTAAGACGTCCTGACATGTACTGGTCATACTACCATAAAATGTACTATGGAAATTGATGTTCCCCACAGGATGATTCCTAATGATTCTGATGACCTTCCTGACCATTCAAGACTTCAGCTCAACATTTCCCCTAAACCTACAGTATGCTTTAATTTATAAGGTAGCTTAAAAACTACGGGACAGATTTCCATTAAATTTACTGTGGATATTCAGGTTCCCCAGAGGATGAACATTAAAGATTTTTCGATCCCTTGACTTTTCTTTCAGTTCAACTATAATGCCAAATTTATCTTGTGCACAGGAAATATCACAGTCTAATGGACAGATTACCCTGCATTACATAGAGTACATTCAGGCTCACCAGAGGAAGAAGCCTTTCCATTTTGGAAACACAATGAGCTTTTCCTCTTGGCCCAAATTCCAGCTTTGTAATCAAGATATAATATGGTGTAATTGCTTTTTCTTGTATGCATGTGTACATGCTGTACAGTACATGTATATGATATGCAGTGATTTACATAGTCGATATCTGTCTTGTACTTTTAGCAAATGTTTTGTTTTCAGGCACAAATCAAACACTCGTACATATATTAGTGAGGAAATGAATAGTGCAGTTTATCATCTACTTTAAGTAAGGAGAAGAAACGCACACAGAGGTTTTACATAAAATAAGAAATATAAATAAGGTTTTGACAGGGTAAAATCCATTTATAAAATGCACATGGTCCACCTGGACACCACACCACTCATTCACGTTCACATAAAAAGTAGACTTCTAGTCATTTTTCCTCCTACCTTTTAACTAGTTGAAATTACTGTTCATGTTCACGTGCATTCTGTGTGAGGAAAGCAGGATGAATAATAAGAATAAATGTGGGCTGCGCATAATACTACAACCATTCTAAACAGCTTGCTTTTCTATTTCTGAGTTCACTGATCACAAGGAAATTATTGGGTGTGAAGCTGTGAATTAAAGTAGGTATAGGGTATTAATGACACCCTGCTATTCCTCTGTTTGCAACATTCAAGCTAGGTTTTTTTTTTTTTTTTTTTTNTTTTTTTTTTTTTTTTTTTGACATAGAACTTTTATATCACATGTTGTGGACTGGTAGATACCTATAAAACCCTCTTGGATTGTCCCATAGCCATGGATCTCTAAAGACCTATTGTATATGGTCACCATCTGCAGAACAGCTTCATCTCCTCTTTGACCGTTCATCTTTTTCAGTGAATCGAGGCTGAAATGTCTCCTTCATGCTGAGAATATTTCACTGTTTCCTCTACAGACAACAAAGAACTGATAAAAATCAAAGTGATGAAATGCAGCAATTTAAAGCAAAGAGGCAAAAAAAAAAAAAAAAAAAAATAAGACAAATGTGTACAGGTGAAAGATAAAGATAAGAGGCTTATAAAAAGCATTTTGAACAAGCAAAAACACCAAAAGCAAATACAAACCAAAAACATCAAATCAACAAGCAAATACATAATTGACTTTGATAACAGCATCAAAAAGGCAACAAAATGAAATGTGGTGGAAAACAAGATGCAGAGGTTGCTGTTTCAGGAATAGGTCAATCAGTTTGAGTACATTGTTAAATTGTAACAGCAAATTGATTCCTATTTCAGGTAAATTGACCAGTGAGAATTTTTTTATACTAGAGAACAAAAAAAAAGAACAAAAACATTTTTATTCTTCAGTAGAGTCAGAAGGTCCTTCATTGCACACATTTTACAGATGTACATACTTAATTTTTCCAAAAAAATTACGTTGCATTTTTTATAGCCCTGTCTTGAATAGATCATTGATTAGCACTCTTAGCTACAAATGAAATAGGAGAAAGAGAAAAAGGGAGGGGGAGGAGAAGGTCCTACTCTCGGTCCTCAGTCACACTCATTGTCATCAGTAGCTGGTGTTATCAGTGCTTTTGCAGCTACACAACACAGTGTGAATGATTTTTTTTTTTTTTTAAAACATGCTTTTCACAGTCATAAATATAGTCATGCTAGATGATTAGGCTAGGACTGTGAACACACACTTTTGAGTGTGGGGTGATGTCTTGGAATTTCAGTGGGTGGGAATGTTTTGCTCTAAAACATAATAGGAATTCTGTTGTAAGATGCAGACATCAAACATGTCTGGTATTATGGGGGAAAATCAATAATGATGTTGATGACGAACAATTTAAACCTTTGATGACAATCAATCCTAAACAAGCATATGTTCAGGATTTTGTCAAATAGGGCAAATTTGATGCTCATTGGTCTGTTTATTTGACAAAATTCACCAAACTATAAGTGTTCTTAGTCCAAATTTTGACACAAAAAAATGCTATGAATGTCCTGCAGTGCCAACAAAGGAACACGAATATGATTCAACTTCTGTTTTATCAGAAGCCAGTTTACAAACTAAAACAGAAAAACATTCCACATACAGTATGTCATACAAATAAGCAGATCAGTTGCTGGGGGGGACCGGTATAAACACGGTCCCCGATTTAATTTGTCCAGCTGCAACCTTTTGGTATTATTTCTATATCTATGATTGTTTTCCTCTATGTTGTTCTGCAGTATAGTACGGAAGATTCATGAGAGATTCCGGTACTCCCGAAAATGCCCCAGTACTCTAAAATGAAAATCACAGAGGTCCCGATACTGCATACCGGTGAGTACCGGCCCACTTCAAGCATTGATTGGCCACTACTGGATTAGTTTTAGTACTTTAGTTTGTGGTCTTCAGCACTGTCCTGCCACACTAAAACTAAAGTTAAAACTCAGCAACTCTTAGTGTATGTTGTTCCTTCTCTCTCCAAGGTGCCTTTGATTTGTTCTTCAAAATTATGGGACTTTTCTTTCTGAGCTGGTTGACGCGGTCAGAGCCAGTCATTTCCCTGGCAACACATCTTAGATTGATGCTTGGGCGACATCCCATTTTAATTAGCTAAACAAGGATCGGGTAAGAAATGACACATCTCTGACAACTGCTAACATGTGCCTTCAGATATTTAAAAAGGAAATGGGAGCAAAAAATTAAAGAGAAGGAGGGAGAGAATGTGGGGTGAGGCATTTAAAGGCAGAGGTAGGTTTAAAGGGAATTCGAAGAGCAGAGAAAACAATGATAAAACACAGAGAGGATCAAAATTAACAAAAGAGATGAACTCTTCTCATCATACCAACTGTTATATCAAAGTCATCGCAAGCCAAATCTTATGAATTTCTCCTTTGTATAAATGAGCCATACTGCTTAGAAACTGATGTTGCTGCTGCTCTGACAAACTTCAGATTGATGCTTGGGCAACATCCCATTTTAATTAGCTAAGCAAGGATTGGGTAAGAAATGACACATCTCGCAACTGATGTTGCTGCCGCTCTGACAAACTTCAAGAAAAGAATCAGTCATTGTTCACTTGGTAAAACCATCCATTACACTCCAAATGAAAGCACCAAGCTTTGTGAGTCTCAAAGACAGAGATAGAGATGCAGAGATAGTGGGGGGATTCCAGTATATTAAAATATGCTTGAGAGACAAAGCACACAAGGGAATGGGTGGGTTCCAAAAATTGAATCAAAAACTCAGTTGAGCGGCACAACAGATAGATATACAGATATGATTTGGTTGATTTAGTTTTGAGTCATCTGTGATTCTGTCCTATCAATCACAGTGAAGTCAGAGCATTAGCAGGCCAGGTGGGTAGCAACAATGAAATTGTATGAGTGCTCCTCTAGTTCTTCTTATTATGGGCAGAAAGAAGAAATAATACCATATGGCACTTGTCAGACATATTTCCCAAAGTTCTACATGATGTAGATCAGGGATGGGCAACTTTGATGAGGACAGAGACCAATAAAATTTCATCCTCACCGTCAAAGGGCCACACCATCAGTTACCCATGTTACCCACCACCAGTTGCCCATCCCTGATGTAGATTATTAACATGCATAGTCCAAGTAGAAATGGAAAGCCATTTCTGCCATTTTTAAATTGGTAAAGTGGCAGTCTGGTACATGGACACTGGTTGCAATGTTGGTCCATTTGTTTGTTTTGCGGTCTGTTGGGTCAACATTGGTCCTGAATAAAATAACTAACTGTTAGATGGATTTCCATTAAATTTAATATGAAAATTTCTATCTTCTCCAGAGGATGAATTGAAATAATTTTCATCATACCCTGACTTTTCTGTTAATGGTACCCTGACATCATGGCCATTTGTCCAACACTTTGGTTCTTGACAAGATTAAATTTGCTGTCACACCCTGAGGAAAAAACTTACTTTCTGATCTAAGAATTGCTCATTGTCCTATTTATCAGACATCCAGCAATATTCCTACCTGGTGTGTAACAGTTTTATTGCCTCATATAACCACCCTGTCTGCAGGCATCATCAAATTTTTAACATTCTGCTGTTTTAATGAGTTCAAATAACAAGTTCATACCAAGAAATTAGAGGTTTATACTAATCGACAATAAATGTAAAGTCCCTAAGAGTTTACTGTTGACTCTGAAAATAGATGCAGCTGTTCTGCAGGTATCAAAGCTGACAAGTGGAATTATTGGTGAGAAATTAAAATTGCATCTATAGGTTAACAAAAATGAAAGGGTCTGATTGGCCTTTGGCTGTTGATGACTGATGACTGTCGATTTGCACTTACATGCTTGCTGAATGTCCTCATGTGAGCTGAATTTTTCTGGATACTCAACTCTGTTAGAACTGAACTGACTTCTCGTGACTTGATGACGATGGTGCTTGCAGCCTTTCACAGTAAAAGCCTTAAAATGTCTGTTTCATATATGCAATCAATCATTCAAACAAATTTTATTTATATATCACCTTTCATACAAGTCTATGCAACTCAAAGTGCTTTACAGGCGACTGACAAATTTCAGAAGTATTAGAATGTGAGACTAATGTACATNCTCAAAGTGCTTTACAGGCGACTGACAAATTTCAGAAGTATTAGAATGTGAGACTAATGTACATCAGAATAATCGGAAATAAAAGCAGTGATGACACATAACACAATAAAACATAAGCAGTAAGAAAAGGAAAAGTGATTAATTAAAAACAATAACATACTATAAAATTATAAAACACTACATGAAAGCCAGGCTGANAAAAGTGATTAATTAAAAACAATAACATACTATAAAATTATAAAACACTACATGAAAGCCAGGCTGAACAAAGTGTTTTAAGTCTACGTTTAAAAATATCAATATTTTCAGCTCGTCTCACATCCTCAGGAAGGCGGTTCCAGCATTTTGGAGCATAACAACTGAAGGCTGCGTCGCCAAAAGTTTCAGTTCTGCTCTTTGGGACAGTTAAGAGCAATGCACCAGAGGATCTGAGGGACCTTTCAGGTTCATAGATTAAAAGCATTTCTGATAGGTAGCCTGGTGCACGACCATGTAGTGCCTTATAAACTAATAAAATAATTTTAAAATCAATACAAAGCTGACAGGAAGCCAGTGTAAAGACTTTAAAATTGTCACAATGTGTGCTCTTCTTCTTGTTCTGGTATGCAAGAAACATCTTACAGGATCCATGGCCCTGAAAAGGATGAAAGAGAAAGGGAAATGAAAGAATTAATTTCTGACACAGGTCAGGGTTTGTACTAAACTCCATAGACTGAACATAATAATATTGTTTCAAGCCTTGCTTATCAGCTATATGGCCTGACATTCTCATATCCTTAATCCCTTAATTTTTCCTTCTTTTCCTCTTGTCTCATCCCCTATCTGTCTATCTCTCTCTTCCATAGGAGAAATGTTGTATAAAATAACCTTTAAAAAAGTGAGACCTTCATTCCCTGCTGGTTTGGCACTGAGGTTTACTGTTTGTCTGAATAGTGAATATTGACATTTTGAGGCAACTTGGGATAATGTGTTGATGAATCGATGTATGCTCTGGAACCTCTGTGTTAAAACACACACACACACGCACACAAACACACACACACACACACACACACACACACACACTATAAAGATCTGTATAGGTATATCGTGTATATACATAAAACTACACAGACATCTGTACAAGCAGTATACATTTCATAGATTATACTAAAATTGTTGCACACTCTTACTTAAACACATTCTACACACATATACTTGTACATATTTGTGTTTGCATGTACATATAATATAAGCTTATGTGCTGACATTTCACACAAACATTCACATTGACATACACCCTTACAAGACATGTAGACAAACACACATGCATGCACACATGCACGCACACACAAACACACAACTCTCTTAAATATGCACAAAGGCACACAAAGAACTCTGTCTCTCTCCCTTTATTCAGGTGTGTGTTTGGGGATCTGATCAGAATTTCAATCCTTCTCCGCAGACAGAGAGAGTGATTGACGGCTGTCGTTTTTTTTTATCCTCTTCTCGCTTCGCAATTCCCCAGCTGTCTTTCTTTTCACACATTGCTCTCTACTCTCCATTTGTCTGTTTCTGCCTGTCTCACTCACTCTTTGTCTTGCTCTCTTTCTGTCTTCTCCCATCATCCTACCTAATATGCTTATAGTTTTCTACCACAGTAAATTAAATGTGCAAGTACTGTTTTATAATCATATCTTTATATTGTGTACATGACTGTATGCATTAGTGTATAACATTGTACATATGTTACAGTGATTGTTACAATGTTAGGGTTGAATGTAGAATGGATGTGTGTATGGAACAGCACGTCGATGCCCAAGCCAAATTTCTTCATGGAGACAAATTAAGTTGACCTTTGACCTTTGATATGCACGGGAGTGTGTGTGCATCCCTACATGCTAAAGCCACACACTTTAGATCTCTGATAGTTGAATTTAGGCTCAGACTATTTGGTTAACTATGAGCACTGATTCAGAGTGCAACCTCACTTTGGAGGACCATGTACCCATGAAAAGTTTATTAGGGCCAGCTGACATAATGCAATGGCTCCCAAATGGGAACCCAGGGACTAGGGCCCTCTTGGGGATCCCATGGGACCCCAAGAGAAATTTGAGCAATAGGTTAATGCAATATGTACAGTATAATTTAATTATTTCCTCCCTCACAGAAAACAACAGTTCTGGTCTGCTTATAACTGTATAATTTAACAAATACATTTTCATGGTGATTGACAGTGTGTTTGAGGAACTGAGAAATGCGCAGCGCAGCAGGTGAGGGTGATTGAACAGAGCGCCTGAACATGTGTCAGATCGGATCAAAATTTACCATTTAAAAACTGAGTGATCAGCTGAGTGAGTTTATCTATCAAAGTTATTGATCACTAACATGTGAGGCAAATAAAGTTTTAAATNTCAGCTGAGTGAGTTTATCTATCAAAGTTATTGATCACTAACATGTGAGGCAAATAAAGTTTTAAATGTCGACCAGATTTCATACCACTGAAATTTACCACCGGACTGAAACAGGTTTTTTTAATTTTTTTTTTATGAATAGCTACTGCAATGTGTAAATAAGGAAATATCACAGTAACACCTCTTTCAAGCAAAATATGTCAGTAAAATATCTAAATATGTTGGTAACAAGTGTTTATGAATCAGCAAACATGGTCGCCATGATATTTGCGCATGGCAATGCAGTAAATCATGTGCTATGGTTTATGAATCTGGGCCAAAGAGTTTTGCATTTCATTTCGTATGAGTCGGAATGGTGAGGAAATTTCAATCTGTACATTTAGATCACAGTTGTATTGGCAGATATCTGATACACGTCTGATTTGTTTCCACATATGCATGTGGCCCAAAACTGATCTGGGAATATCTGATTCCACGTGCTTTTTTACCGATTAAATCTTCACAAAACATATCTGGTCCGTGCTACATATGCCAAAAGAGCCAAATCAGGTTGCTTGTACGTGATAGTGTAAATGTAGCCTCAGTTTTACATTGAACCAATTCAGTTTTCATTGAGTAGAAATATGCTGTGGCGGCTCTGGCAGCAGTAATGGAGGATAAAAGTGAGGTAGAAGCCAGATGGTGGGATTTTGATGGCTCTTTGTGTGAAATCTATTTCTGAGCGGAGTTTCCCTTTAAGTTGCAGAAGTTATATCTTTTGCCATATAAAACGATGATTGTCCATTTCCAGAAAATGACCCTATAAAGTTTTATGGTATTGTATCATTTCTTTTTATGATATTATATCATATACTGCAGGCTACTTTAGCTCATTTTACTGAGATGAAAACAAAACACTGTCTCTCCTGGAACAGACTGCAGCTTATGGAGTTATGAAGCAAACACTTTTATTGCAGCAAACTTACGGATAACATCAAATATCAAAACTATCGCCTAATAACTACAGAGTGCCGAGCAATATGACAGTAAACCTGTCTGGAAAAAGAAATATTTTAGTCAGTGAGCGTTCACTGGATAGATGAGACTCACTTTTTTTTTTTTTTTTTTTTTTTTTTTTTTTTTTTTTTTTTTTTTTTTTTTNTAGACACGTTTTTTTTTTTTTCTCCCCTGAGAAGAAATTATTATTTTTTACCAGGAAGCATGAGCAAATCAATAATTCTACGAACTGGTGCTTCTCATTTTTATTGTCCAAATGTTTTTATATTAGTGAAGACAGTTGTGATGGGGGATGAGACATGCCAAGAAATCTAATGCAAAACACATACATACACCACACAGACACACATACTTAGTACACACACATTTAGAGGGAGATAAATTCCATGGTGTGATGCTGTATGCTGAGGTTTCAGATTGTGTTCATTTTCACAATTTACAGATCATATTATTTCACTGGAAACACTATCTGTTCTTGTAAAACCAACATGTCAACAAATCTAACTGCACATTCAGAAGAAATGAGGTGAAAGGGAGGAGAAGACAAGAAAGGGGAGGGAGGGAATTTCACAAGAAAGAAATAATCTTGTGCCACAGAGAACTTCTGAATATTTTTGAATGTGATTAAATTAAATAGAAAATGTTAACAGAACATATTGTTTTAATCTCAGCTTGTGCAAAGTAAAATCAAAACATGTTTTACCAAATTTAGGTACAGAATTAAGGAACAGAAGACATTTTGTCAAGGATGGAAGAAATTAGCAGAGAAGGATTGATTGATTGATTGATTGATTGATTGATTGATTGATTTTTGTGGTCTGTTTAGTGGTTTCCGCAGTTGAGTTTCTTGAAAAGGATAAAACCTCAGCACAGGTGTTTAAATACAAACAAAAGAGATACAAGCAAAGGATAGAGAAAAAGATGAGAGCAAAAGAGAGAAGAAAATAATTCAAGAGAGTGTTTACTTTTATCAATTGGCCCGCCAATGCTTCACAGCCCATTTCTATCCATTGTTGACTTTGTAGTGAAATTTTAGAGTGAAGAAAACTTCTGAACACAGCTTTCTCTTGGGCAACATATCATCCAAACAAATCTCAATACTATCTTGCAGAAAGCCCAAATCTCCAAAGGTCATCTGGTTTATTTTCCCACTGATGCCAATATATTTTATGACATTTTGCAATGCAATGTCCGTGTTTTGATTTGGTCTGAAGGTCAGGGGAGGAAATGCTTGCTATGCACGAGGAGTCAAAGTTAACAGTTGATTACAGTGAAGATAAAATATGGATAGGTCTGTACAATGTTTCTGCAGGGGACACATGAGGAGATGAGAGGAGAGCAGAAGGGAGGAGATGAGAATTTGTTACTTTTTTTTACTAAAGCAGTTTGCTGTGCTCAGTTATACTGTTGCATAACATGGTTCAAAGTTAGACATACAGGCAGTGAAAATACTTATAAAATGCTAAAATATTTACTGGAAACAAGACATCAAAATGTGTCTGAAGTATGAACAAACATCAATATTTTTACATAAATGTGCCCAGAGGTAGGACCAAGTCATTGTTTTGCAACTCACAAGGACAGTAAGTCTGAAATCTTGGCACTCAAGTCCAAAGTCAAGTTATAAATCCTACACTTGGAGTTTTGATTCATAAACAAGTCACAATGCTCTCTGTAACAGACTTTACGCAAGAGTAATAATTAGCATACTCAACACGTAAAGGTTTAGAACGGAGATTTTAATGAGAATTAACCCTGTCTTTATAAACTTGATTGGCTGTCTGGTTGGAGGAACATGGATCTTTAAAATGAAGAGCTAAATTACTGGAAAAGAAGAGTTGATTTGCAGTGCACTTGCATAAAAAAATTTATAATTTTTCATCTTTGGTTTGGAAGATATCATGTCTTTCCAAATCAAAAGGCTCAAATCCAAGTGAAATCACAAGACAGTTGTGTCGAAGTTGAGTTTCAGTGCATTTATAATTATGTCAAGTTGAGTCTAATTTGATTCAAACCACTGCCAGTATGTCTCTACATTACTAGTTTCTTTTTCATCATTAACATAGATAAATTCCTAAAGGTGTATGGTGATAAGCAATGTCAGTAATACTTTCACTGTCATGTTACAAAATGACCATAATACTCCTACAGGTTTTTAGATGGTTATTGATCATTACCAGTGACTCTACAGTTAATTACTCGGGTGCTGATATTCCTGACTTTAAAAACGCACTGTCTGCTGTCTGATGATCTGCTTAACAACCCTATGCATTCTATGGATTGACAGCTCCTTCCATTACTCTGCCTTCATATGATGTGCTGTCTTCTCATTTTCTGTAAAACCTTGACGGGTTTGGGAGTTAAATCTGTCATGTTGATGAAAAGGAAAGAGAAACCTGTGTAATAGGACATGACCAACATTTATACTACAAGCAAGTCCTCACACCTAAATAGCAAAATAGGTCGTTCATCAGTCATATGGACATTTCTGATCCACTGCCCTATGGTTAAGTTATAATTAAAGCTGCAATCAGTAATTTTTGGCAACTAGGGTTCAGAAAAAAAAATCTTCATATTCAGTATTTCAAGATGTTATGTTTCATGTCAGCCAACAATTGCCTTCATACACATCTAAGAGACTCACAAAACAAAAAAGTAAATGGCAAACCTCCATTGTTCCATATCATAAATTACCTCTTTACTAAACTGTTTCTGTTGCATATGTTCTCATTGCTAAGCATACTCATTCCAAAGCATTCCAGTGTGAGTTTTACTGGAAGATCCAAATATTTCTCACCACTGCTTAACGACCATATGTTGTTCCAGAGATGTTTCATTGTTGTTGCTATTCCCTTATCTTGATAAAAATCAATAAAAGTTTAAAGCTGCTTAAAGCCTTGAATAAAACTCTCTTTTTTGATAGACAAGAAATGTTTTCTGAACATATTGCAAATGTATAATGAATGGTCTCTTTTCATCTCGAAGAAGACTGTCAGCTGGTAAATTACAGCTAAAAAAAATAAGGCGAATAGGAGACACATAGTTTGAATAAGACACTAATAACAATGAAGAGGAGAAGCAAGGAAGAAAGGGGGGGAATACAAGAGAAAAGGATGTTTAGTAAGAAGACAGCCGATGTCATATCAAATCACATTCAGTGTTTATACTGTTCAAGTGGGGGGAAATGTGGAAAGCAGGTTGCTGTTATCCGGCATCGGAGCGAAACAAGCCTTGACCTCATGAACTCTCAGTTGTCATATCAGTCTCATCACAAGCCTTGAATGCATCCCAGTGTTGTGCAACGTTCACATCTGAAGAATGAAGGGAATGTAGAGGCAAGAGTGAAGGAGTGAGGAAGAGAGAGGACACAAAGCTGATTTCTCATCACATTTCACATTTGTTTATGGTGGAGAATGCAGAGTTGGTGGTACCTGTTTGAATTCTGTTACATAAATACTGACAGTTTTATGTTGAGGAAAGCTTGTAAAAAGAGATATATTTGCACACAGATAAACACTTACACACCAGAGAGGTACAGTAGATAGTAAACCATCTAAACTCAGAGTTCACCATTGTTTTAGACCTGACAAGAACCTGAATGAGTTACAACATTTATAGATGTTTAAAGCTTATATCTGGAAATGTAACTGAATGTTGGAGATATTGATTATTGTGGCACTTTATGAGGATCACTGACAGAAGGTCATAATTTACACACCTTTTTTTAAAGTTAGCACAGCATTACTGGCCAAGACGTTACACTTCAGAGCATCTAAACCATGGCCATTACCAAATCATTCTCTCTGTGTAAAAGCCTTTTTATAAGTCCTCTGAGATTAATAACATTAGACAGCATGGTTAATGGCTGAGCAACAGCCTAATGAGTGGATTGGAACTGGATAAAGCACAACTTTGGCTCTGTTCCCAACAAACTTTTTACAGCAGTTCTGCAACCAATGGCAGGCTTGGGGTTACACTAAAATAGGGTTGGTTAGCAGCACTCTGTGCAAGGTAATGGGTGGTTGGTAATTTATACAGAGACACATGGAATAGATGGTTGTCATTATTTGTGAGAAAGAGCCAGAGAGAGGTAGAGAAAGATAAGAGGGGGGGAGAGAGAGAGAGAGAGAGAGGGACATAAAGCAACATAGGAGAGCAGGGATCGAGCGAGCGAGTGACAGTCAGAGACAGACAGGCAGAGACAGAAGGTGATTAGGGTTAGACATGGTGCCACAACCAGGCTGGATCTATAGAAATAGCCTCTTAACATGATATATGAGGTACACACAACCACACATACACATACACACACACACACACACACACACACACACACACACACACACACACACACNGGAAAAAAAAAAAAAGTATTGAAAGTAGTGCTATATATCTTGTGCTACCGTTATCAAGAAACACTGTTATCATATTAGAGTGGTGTGGATTGTTACACTCCCCTTCATTGATGTATCCAGATTAAGGATTTGCTGGATTTAGGACTAATTGTGGATATCATGCACTATTTTATAGTTTGTACTTCATTTTCAGGTAAAATATCCTAAGATTTTCCCTGTACTGCTGGTAGAGTATTGCTTTTAGAGGATGCGTTGTTTCTAAAACATATTCATTCAAAATGTTTTATGACAAATATGTTGGATAATGAAGAAAGCTTTCGCATAATATTCTTTTTTTTTTTTTTTAAATTGCAGCAGCAATTTAGTCATTTAGTCATTTTTGTGCAAAAATGTAACAGCAGTGGCAGTCATTAGATGATAGATATGAACTTCGTGTCTAAAACCCTGCAGTGAAATTATTGAGAATGAATGAAAAATTACACTTCAGTGAGGAACAGACCTTAGAAGAGCCACATAGTTCTAAGTATAACCTGAAAACTGGATGCTTTGCTGCTTTTTGGTCTTAATATGTGAAGCAGAGGCTGGCTGAAAAAGAGCATATAGGCTCAATAAATCTTTCCTGGATATATAAGGCTCAAAAAAGGTGTATATCCCTATTTCCTATGTGTATTTCATGATAAAGCCATGGCATCTCACAAGCATATTAACCTTTCCTTATCCTATGCGTGAACAGCTGAGTAGATGCCGATATGTGCACACTTTGAACTGTGGGGTGTGTAATTTATAACAGCATTAGTGGCATTCACAGAGAGAAGAAAAAATATGGATGAACATGAAAATGCTTGGAAACAAAAGAAGAGAGTCTTTATGAAAATGGTCCATTATGGACCGAAATACCAGGATGTATTTTTTAGTTGCCGTTGAGGCTTTTTTTTTTTTTTTTTTNTTTTTTTTTTTTTTTTTGCAGTTGTTTAGTAGCTGTTTAGTTGCCGTTGAGTTTTTTAGTAGCCATTTAGTTGCCGTTGAATTTTTTTAGCAGCCGTTTAGTTGCCATTGAATTTTTTTAGTAGCCATTGAGTTGTTTTAGTAGCCGTCAAGTTGCTGTTGAGTTTTTTAGTAGCCATTTTATTGCCATTGAGGGTTTTTTTTTTTTTTTANGGGTTTTTTTTTTTTTTTAGCAGCCATTTAGTAGCCAATGGTTGTTGTTTTAGGAGCTGATTAGTTGCCGTCAAGTTTTGTTTTTTTTGTTTGTTTGTAGCCATTTAGTTGCCGGCTAGTTGCTGTTGATATTTTTAGTAGCTGTTTAGTTGCCATTGAGTTTTTTTAGTAGCCATTTAGTGCCATTGTTTTTTTTAGCAGCCATTTATAGCCATTTAGTTGCGTTTTTTTTTTTTTTTTTTTTTACTAGCTGTTTAGTATTTTTAGTAGCCATTTTGTAGTTTTTAGTAATCATATATCAGCCATATAGTGGTTATACTATATATAGTATAGACCACTATAACATAGCTGTATAGAAGCCATACAGTAGCCATAGAGTAACCTTGTAGTAGCCATGTACTTAGCCTTATAATATACTGTAAATAGCTGTATAATATACCATAAATTCCCTATTAAAAGCCGGTATTCAAATAATAGCTGGTATCTAATAGCGGGGGAGTGGAGTCAGTAGGACGAAATGCTGGTCTCAAATAAAGGCCGGGTTTTGTGTATGTCTTTTATTGGCCCAGGAAACTATCTATATATATACAGTTTCTCTGTCTGTCTGTCTGTGGCACCAACATCTCTAAAACCCAGCACTGTATGAAGTTGAAATTTGGCAGGTTTATTGCTCAGGAGTCAAGTACGTACAGTGTCGTGTGTGAAGTTGTTTGGATGAGTGGTTCTCGAATTGAGCTGTGCTGGTAAAAAGTAGTTGGCGAGGCAGGATATGCTCCGGGCGCGGCAAAATATGCTCCGTTCCACAGGCACTTATGGCAGGCTGCAGCACACATCATAAAGTCTGGCCCGGTCCGAACACGCATACTGTGAACGGGCACTGCACTCGTGAGTGTAATCTGCTGCTGTAACCAGGTGACAGCAGCTATGTTTGGAGTACCAAACTGGTTAAAAACCTCACCAGCCGTCATCCCTCCAGTCAGAAGGCACAACCGGGCTCAATGTGAAACAAAGTCGTAACTGTGGAGTGCGTTGTCACCGCAGTCACCACAAGTGACAGCAGAGTGTCACGCACTCCTCACTGCAGATGGACTCCACATAACTGAAAATGAATCTTTATAAAAGCTGTCTGGAGGTGTGTTCACATGACATCTTGTCCCTTGTGGCAGTGTTTTTTTTGTTTGTTTTTTTTTATGCAGTTATGGGTTTGTCCATCGGCAAAATTAGAAATGAAGGTGTCTCTTATAAAAGCCTGTCTCCAATATTGGCTGGGATCTCTCCGCAGTTGAGGTAAATAAAGGCCCTGGCCACTAATAGAGCATTTGCGGTACATATATATGTGTATATTTACATGCATCTCAGAAATGTGCGCATGTGCAACTGCATCTGGGCTGCTACAGGTCAAAGCCGTATAAATACAGGTATTGGATATGAGCCGCTTAAAAAAGAAAATATAAATACGCTGCACAAAAAATCGGATATGGCAAAAGATAGGAATTGAGCATCAAGACTTGTCGTGTAAATCCATCCCAAAAGAACTGGATTACTTGAATTTACTCACAGGTTGACACTCAAGTCTGCAGCTTTTATGATCTGTGCTAATGTATTCACCATCTTATGTGCTTTGTTCTCTCAGATTTTCATGTCAGTCACCAAAGTACATTTTTTTAGGAAGCATTCAGTTTGTTGGAGGAGAAAATTAAAGAAGAATTTGAGCAGAATAAAGCCTTTCTGTGACTGTCTTCTTCCTCCCCTTCATATTCTTGTAATCTCTTGCTACCACCTCTTTCCTTTCCTTTCCTCTCCTCTCCTCTCCCCATCCCATTGTGTCCCATATTTGACTTTCCTGTCTACTCTTTTTCACCTTTTTCTCATGCCTTAATTTTCTCACACCTAGCCCTCATTTCCCCTTAGCAATTATTTTCTTTTTTTCTCCCTTATAAAACCATACTTTGGGTTCACCAACATATAACCATATTTATTGACATCACTTGATTAACTAACTGGGGGGGGGGGGGNTCTTCGGTCAGCTTGGCCTTCATACTCCCACAGAGAAATGCAGCCACTGTTGCTACCCATAGTTAAAATTTATGGACTTGTGGTACTTAATAATTCAACATAAAATGTCATGTTAAATGTCATATAACAATATTTAATGCACATATAACATTTGCAATACCATTGAGGCCCGGCGATGAGGGGCAGTTTGCATATGTGAAGATCCAATGTTTGATCCTCATAACATTATGTCTTGTTTAAGTATCCTTGGGATAAAATCATCAGCTGACTATCTTGTAAATAAATATATGAAAGGATGTTGTTACAGCCTGGGTTCATCTGTGCTGTGTTATTTATCATGAAGCTGGAAATTCTTGATGTACACGTGGTTAACAAACTGATGCTCTCATTTCCTGAGAATATGCTGCCAAATGTTTTCCTCTCTTTTTCTTGTCTTATCTGGTTTGTCACATATTGTACGCATCTTATTTTGAAACCAAATATGAAAATTTTGTATGCACATCCTTCCTTATTCTCTCTAGTTTCCCCATCCTCTCTTTTTGCATCCAGCAGACCAATCAACCATGCACCTCTCTCTCTCTCTCTCTCTCTCTCTCTCTCTCTCTCTCTCTTCATTATCAGGCCGTCTGTCTAATGAACTTTATGTGCAGACTGCAGCTCAGCTCGATACATGGTTTCACACAGCACTCTGCATTTTCAAGCATTTTCTCAGAATAGCGACAAAAAGAAAGAAAAAGAAGGGAAGAAAGTCTAAGATGAGTCTCTTGGTTAATTGTCCATCGCCCTGGGATTCTGGCTAAACCCACGGCTCATTAGCTAAGAGCTTCAACCTCCACCAACACACAGAGTGATGATAGCTGCGTTTTATCCCCCATCTGAAGCTTTTTACAAAGTCATTTATGTAATTAAATGTTAGTAGTTGTGATTTTATCACCCACTGATCAAGCCCAATGGTTGAAGTACTGAACTTTGTAAGAAAAAAAAACTTCTCAATGAGAAAACTAACTGGTATTTCCCAGCGAATGAAATTTAATTCGTGAGGTCTGAAAGGGTCGCTAACAAGACTACTACATGAATGTATGATTAACATTTCCCTTGGTGACATTTTACTCCACAATGCTCTTTTACAATGTTTAAGACATCATCAAGATGCTCTAGATGCAATACTTAATTGGCAATCCAATTTTTGATTGGCTGAAGTGAATTTAATTGTGTTACAGTCAGCACTGCCAGTGTATATGTGTTCAATTAATGTGTGTTAACACTTGATTATGTGTATGCTAATCACTTATTTATTTGACCATGTATTTCTTTTATGAGTCATCTTGTCTTTAAAATGTATCAGTCCAAACTGCACCTCCAAAGACTAAAAAAAATATAACTTTGGATCTATGTTGATATTCCAAAACTGAACCAAGCCTATTGTGAGTTGTTCGTGGCATAATAATGACAGTGCACATGGTATACTACGTATTTGACTCAAAGTCAGTGTTAAAATAATGTGACTCATTCATCATACTTATAATTATGTAAAGTATAGCCTTCATTATGCACAAACTAGCATGTGTTTTGTTTATATTTTGGAGAGCTGAACAAAATTTGCAAAGTTAAATTGACTTATTTTGACAAAAATAAAAGAAGAGCTGCTGTTCACTGGTATTTGAGTTTCAAGTCTGCAAGTTTGAGTGTTGGTACTATGTATAAATGAGTACAGAACAATGATTGCTTGGGAGGTAGGAAAAAAAGCATTCATTAACTTAAAAAACCTGCAGGCATTCACACTTTAGACTTTATTGAGACAAGACTAATTGTAAAACTTGGAGGCTCAACACTGGCAATACATGATAATTGGTAGTTTATCACTAGTTTCTCTCTGTGTAGGAAAGCAAGGTCTCAGACAGTGCAAAGCAGTGTTATTGCTTATTTGTTGCCAGCACAAGCTTTTACAGTTTTCATTGGGCAATGACTGATTTTGTGATACAACAGAGATGGGTGATTTCACATTTTTGGGGGCATAATTATATAATCATTTTAAATCAGTATATCAGTAAATACTGCAGTTATTTTGTCAGAGTGAGACTCAAGTCTCCTTGTTATTTCAAGTCTTTCATTTGAATTGTTCGAGGAGAGAAAATGCTAGTTTCTGCCTTTTCATCAGTGGTCAGATAAATACATCTGGACATTGAGACTTTAGAAAAAAGCAGCTTCATTACAGTAATCCAGCACCCTTTACTATAAATTACATGATTTGAAATTTATACAATTTTTTTTTAAAAGTTTCAATCACTCATGTTGATCATGTTGGGTGCTGAATTGTTGATAGTTCAAAAAAAAAAAAAAAAAAANCCCCTTTTATATATAAAGAAAAAAAAAAAGTACAGCCCCTTAAATAAATTTAAATAAAAATGAATTTGGAGTCCTTGCCAGAGGAAAATTATTTATTCATCTCATACTCTTTAAAAAGCCACTTCTTTTGAATAGATTAAAAATGAAGCAGAAGTTCCCTGAAAATACCATAAGAAAGTAGGCATAGTGATCTATGGGTGACAGAATTATTGTTTTTTAATGCTACCGTCTTGGTCCCTCTTGAAAAATAGATTTTTATCTCAATGAGTTTTTTACCTGATAAAATAAAGGTAAAATAATAATAATAATAATAATAATAATAATAATAAATCTATATATCAGAATATATGTTTAATAGCTCAGATATTTACAGGCAAACTTCATTAATGTTTTTAATTACTGCTACACATTGTAATGCCTACAATTTGAAAATAAAAGTTCTTTAAAAAAACATTGAATACATAAATTGTGACTCCAAGCCAAAGGAAATGTACTTTATCTCATTGGCTGAAAAGCAACCTTTTCAGACTTATTAAGAATTAAAAGCAACCTTAAGCGATTCAGAAAATAGAGAAGGTGTGAGAGAGGTGTGAAGAAAGAGTAAGTCCTGCTGCATTTGTAGTGATTTAGTCATTTACCATCTTGGCAAGTTAATATTTGTGTACAATTAAATGTCAGCAAAGTAAAGAAATACTTTAAATAACCAACATTTTACTCTGCTATAGTATTTATAAGACAGCAATTTTTCACTTACACTCTCCACTAGCATGAAAAGCTTGGAATCACCCAGAAAGGTTCATTTCACCAGGGTGACACGTAATTGATTTAAATATACAGTATATCAAAGACATTAGCAATGTTGCAAATCAACAACAGTGAAAAGACAGTGCTGGACTGAAGGCAAATATAAAGAAAAGGTGAAAATGGGAGGGGAAAAAACAGACAGTGGATGGTGGGTAACAGATATGTTTTTTTTTTNTTTTTTTTTTTTTTTTTTTTTTTTTTTGGAAACTCTCCGTTCAAGGCTAACATCCCAGAGTCATCTTTTCACAGTTGCAGATGACACTGGTATTCGGCATGTAATATTTATTTAAGGAATGCTAGCATGTACTATTTATTTAAGGAATGCCAGCTTACCTGCTTAATTGAACTGAATAATGGGTTTCAGCTGTGCTAACACAATTACAATGGTGTCTCTAATAACCAAATAGAATTTAGACATGACTAATTATGGATGAGTTAAAAGAGTTTATCATTAGGGTATTAGCGCAATGACTGCTGAAAATGGGTCTTTGCAGTTTTATGTGAATAAATAATAAATCAGTCATTTCCAATCCCAATAGCCATGCAGCATTATCAATGTCTTGGCTATATATTTACATCAATTTAATGCCACATTGGTGAATAAGAAGTATCAATTTCTATAAAAAATGTGAACATTTCTGTGAGATTCCAAACTTTTGAAAGCTAGCGTATACCTTTTATATATTTGCATTTTATGCATTTTCTACATTCATATGAAAATATTATAAAAATCATTTTAATCAGTGTATCATTTGTGTTCTGTTCAGTTTGAATTTTTATGTTTATGTTGTAATTTTAGATTGTCAGTACAATAAACCAGTTTCAAATAGCCTTTTATTATGTTTATTTCAATTTCTTACTTATGTTTTATGGTTTCTTCTTAAAATATAAGTACACTGATTATTTGTAGAACATGACTACACAGTAAAAGTTATGTTTTTTTTTTTTTGTTTTTCTTTTTGTGTGAACTTCTCTGTAGTGGCAGAATACAAATAGAGATGCAATAAAAGTAAGAGGAGGTCTATCTTCTGTTGCCATTCATATGACTAATGCTAGACTTGGCAGGATAATATTCAAGTTAAATACAGCCTCACAGATCCTGCATAATGGAGTGTGACTGAAAAGAAGCAGAGGACAGATAATGAATGTGTGCAAGAGTGAAAGAAGATCGAAATGCAGTAACACTTCATGAATGAAAGAGGAAGCAGATCCTTTAGCAGCCTTTCTGGATTCAGACACAACCACTTATGGACTCATCATGCTAATACTTATGTTAAATACACTCAGTGAGAAAGAGGGAACTAGGAAGACAGACAAAAACACAAAACAGGGAAGGAAAAAAAAGTTAAGGAGACTGACTCCAAAAAAAAAAAAAAAAANAAAAAAAAAAAAAAAAAAGGAACAGGAGAGTCGGATAAGAGCGCACAAATGGCAAAAGTGTGAAGAAGTCAATTTCATGTTCAGGCAACCACTTGTGGACCTGTCGGACTAATAGTCATGTTAAATATGGCCTCAGAGGCACTGGATTGTGGAGATTGACTGCAGTATCTAGGCCATCATAAAGAACCATTAAGACTGGCTAATAAAGAAACTCCCCTCAGCCCAGAAAATGAAGTCATCATAGCAGTTAGAGGATTGCCTGAGGTGGGTACGTGAAGTAGAAGATGAAGGGAAAATGAAGGAGCGAAATGAGGGTAGACAGAGAATTAAAGATAGGGACTGAGTGAGAATAGAAAAGGAAGGAGAAAGTGTGTATGTGCAGAGAAAAAGAGTGAAAGAACGAGAGCAAAGTCTCCCAAAGGACCTCTCATCCAGGATCTAATATAGTCATATTCCCTCTGTATGTCTGTTAATTACTTCCTCTGTAACCATAACGTTGAAAAGCTCAGGCTGGTAGGAATACCTGGAAAATGAATCACTAACAGACTGAATTGTAACTGGGTTAATTACTTTATCTGCGCTATTGCAAAGATTAGGAGCTCTTCTTCTTTTTTTTTTTTCTGGCTGACTGCCTCAAGCATCTGTTCAACATTGAATCACTAAATGAGCAGTAAACTCACACAATATTAATAGTCCTCCACCAAGTTGACAATAAAATGAATTTAACCCATTATTTGTCCGTGTTTGTCATGTTATGTGCAGAATGAACATAGGAATGACGGGAGCTGATGACTGACGTCTGAAATCGATATTCACGAAACCTCACATGAGAAGTAAGTAAAAACACCAAAGTCACTGTGATTTGGTAAAAACAAGGAGGAGCTGCTAGCTGTTCAAGTATGTGTGCACTTTCTTGAAGAACACACAGGTAGAAAGTCAGAATGTGGAAGATTTGTGATGTTGTTTTTGTTGCTTCAACCTACTGTCATGCTGTCACTGGCTATTACTCTTTGCTATTCTAAAGACGTGTCATAGATCTGTCCAAAAAAGAAGAAGACGAAAAAAAGAGAGCATCTTGAACACATGCTTGAAAATGTCGGGGCATCTGGGACAGCTCCAAGACTGGGTCAGGACACATCTCTGAACAGCTCAGACTGTCTGTTAAAGGCAGAAGCAGTGATTTAGATCCAACCTGGGATTTTTTCAGTCTGAACTTGGTTTAACATAGTGGTATCTAGGGCTGTGCCATATCATATCATTCACCTTATACTAGTATAATTTTTATAATATAATAAATAATTGTCATCTTATGATATTAATAAGACTACAACATGATGGTATATCAATGAATTTTCACACCATATGCAAGACAAAGAAACCAGCATGCCCAAAAAAAAAAAGCGGGTCAGCACCAGATGAATTAGTTGCTAACTGCTGAAGCATGAAACACCTGGGTGAGTACCAAGAAAGTCAAAAGTCATGTGAGGAGGCGAGTTAAGCAGCTGATTTGTGATTAAAACAAGCAGACAAGTGATGTTGACTCAGTCAAGCATAGCTGGAGCATTAGCTAGTTGTATTCCCTGTGATAGAAAAAGCAAGTCACATCTCCTCCACATAATATTTTCAGAACAGGGAAATATATTTCTCCGAGTTTTCATCCAACTAGCTTTGCATTTGTGGACATTCTTCCCACAAAATTTCATGAGGTCAAACTAATTGATTCTGCCGGCCCTCTGCCTCTCCCTTTAGTTCTCCTTTAATAAGCCCCACTCGTCATAATTTAATCTTATTCATTTTTCTCTTCACATAACTCTCTTTAAAATGTTTGTGTGTCTGCAGACCTTCCTCTCTCTCTCATGCTGTCTGTGAGAACTGATCTTATACAGCATACAACAATATGCTGATGACAATCTCTTGGAGCACCAGCATAAAAGAGAAAGTGAGCATGAAAGAGGGAGGAGAGAATGAGGGAGAGTGGGAGTGTGCTCAAACAATACAGTGTTTTATTAAAATGTCAAACTCGAAGGACTACAGAAAAAAATGGATATTAATGGTACCAAAAGCAAATTAGGCTGAAGTGGATTTCTTGGAGTAGGAGGAAAATGTCAGTAGAACTTCATTTAGTCCAACTTCAAAACGTCTAAGCTGCACAGCAGGTGAATTTCAGATGAATGAGCAAAATAAATAAATAAAAATACACGAGTTTTTGGAAATACTTCATCAAGAATTGCACAAATCCAACCAAGAGAGGGAGAATACCAATATGCTGAATATTTCCCATACTGATCAAAGGCAGAAACCTGTTTGTTCATCGCCAAATTAGAGATGTCTGAATTTTGGATCAAAGGACAGACATACAGTCTATATCAAAGTAAATTATATGAAAGTGATGCAAACAAAGTTGTGAGAAAAAAACTTTTTCTCACAACCCAAAACTGAAACTGTGGACTTGACACTATCCACCAAAAAGATAACCATTTCCAAACAATTAGCTGCAACAGCACATTAAAAGGAGTTATAATGGCACAAATTAATTTCTTCAGAACAGTTTGTGGGTCACAAAAAAAAAAAAAAAAAAANAAAAAAAAAAAAAAAAAACACCAAACAAAATAAATAACAGACCTTTTCTCTAAGTACTAGAGAGAGGTGTGGTGTAGGAGTAGGCTGTAAAAACACTACCTTCACACGTTTCTCACATAAAGTGCAAATGTGGGAATAAGAGTGTGACAGAAAGAGAGAGATACAAGTGAGTGTTTCATAATGTGAAAACACTGAGAAAGTTTGGGATTTTTGGTTACGGGAACTTTTCCTCCCTGCTGACTCCTCTGTCAACTGAAGTTCTTATCACATAATATTCTTCTTCTTCATGCCAGACATGACAGGACAACATGGAAATAAGAAATACTCATAACCAAATGGAAATAACCATAACTTTGTGTTCCTTGTTCATGATTAAAGTAACCTGTTTCTTAGATGGGAGTTTCAAGCAAGGAAAAATAAAAAAAAGTAAACCACATGCTGTTCTCTCTCTCTCTCTCTCTCTCTCTCTCTCTCTCTCAAATGGTTAGAGGGGGAAAGGGATCAGGAAACTCGGAGCTGTCTACAACTTTTATAACACAAAGAGGAAGTAACTCTCAACCAGAAAATGTGCATCCACATTTACAATCACACAAACACACACACAACCACAATATGCCTCAAAGCCATATATCTCTCTACCTGAAAAGAACATATTCTACACCCTCCCTTTTTTTCTCTGTCAAGCACAAATACACTACAGTACTTCTCCCTTATGAAACGCATTATACATCTCTGCCTGAAAGAAAACACACAATATCCAATGTATTTTTCTTTTTAATCCTTTGTAGAATACAGTATGACAGAAGCCTTATTCTTCTCAAGAAGAACTGGAAAGAATGACACATCAAAAGGGAAAATCTGTAGGTCAAAACCATATCCAAGGACTCTAAGCTTTATCATTTAATCCTAGTATGGAAAAAAAAAAAATGTTGGTGAAAACTTGGAAAATGACTCAAAAAATGAAGTAATTAAAACAGTGGATCATTAAGCCCAGTGTTTTATGTTACATGTTAGCATACACTGTATATTGTCCAGTATCTGTAATTGTAAGATGTTTAACAACAAGTACACAATGAGCACACTTGCACTTCTTAGGTTTTGTATTATATTTCCTCATATGCATACTTTGACCTTAAAAGTCCATATATTAGCTGCATTGGAGCTCTGTTGCCTAAAACACACATAATGTAGTTTTGGCATCCTGCCTTTCATTGCAGCTTTCATTGCAGCTTGTCCTACCCATACACATCTGACATACTGTCAACCAATCTCTCACCCCCC
>VXCM01001881.1:86300-101331 GCA_014773175.1 Lucifuga dentata
CCCCCCCCCAAAAAAAGAAAACGTCAGCTGCATTTTAGTTTTCCTGTTATTTATTTATTTATTTTTTTTTCAAATCCCCTAATATTTCAAAATCAAATGTTCAGGTGATACACCCACCTTAAAATTCAATGTTTTGCCTTCTAACACTTATGCATGAATGTAGAAGGGACAGTCATTGTAATTTCTCAGTAAAAGCTGTCTTCTCCTGGGACTATATTCCCCGGCGGAGATATGCATTACCTTCCCTGCAATGTTGGATTAGTTAAATAAAGTTATTTTGACAAAAAAAAAAAAAAAAAAANAAAAAAAAAAGGAACTATTAGACATTTTGCGAACTGTGAAGTATTATGAATTTCAAGTGTGCTTCAAGTTTTTACATGTTGATTTTTATAGCACACTGGAATGAACTGAAACCTATGGCATTCTGGAATGTAGGGGGGAAAATAGTAAAAATTACTGCTAAAGTAGTGTAATTTGTGAAATGGGTGTCAAGACAGTAATGTGTATGTTGATTGCATAAACTGGGCTCAAACAAGCACAATCACAGGTATTGTCCTTTAACATTGCAAGACAGCACATTTGTCAACATTTGTGCCAATTTCTTAACACCAAGGACAATGTTAATGTAAAAATTCTGGCATGTGAAACCTATGACATCCAGGATATTGATTTGGATCTGGTGGATTAAAATATATACTCGGACAGGGATCACCGTGCATTAAGGCTGGAAACATTCAATTACCACTGATGTGTAGCCAAGATGATACTGATTTTTCCTGTCTCGCTCACTCATCGCATGGCTAGCTCTGTCCAACTGAAGATGTGAGATTTAAGTTATGATAAAAAGTGTCTGCCTGCTCGCAGTGCTGCAGGGCAGAACAGACACGGAACAATAAATGAGATTTTTTTTTCTTTCAGGAAAATATGTATATGGAGCCCCACATTAAGCCGACACAGAAGTGAGAAATAGAGGACGGCAGAGAGGGTTAACAGGAGTGAGGATGGAAGAGCAGAGAAGTGATTAATGTAAAAGAGAGGCAGTGTAGAGGAAGAGGGTGAAGTAGAGAAGTGGAAAGGAAAGCTGAAGATGACTGAAATAACAAAATAACGTTTTTTACTGAGTTAGTATGGCAGCTTTGTCTGTCGAGCAGGTTCAAGTTTAAATTTCAACACAATCTGATGCTCAGACCATCAAATATTCATATATTTGTAAAGCTTTACGTCTACCTGATTATATGTGATGGTGTAAAATGTTAGTCAAGTCAGGAATGAGACTGGCTCTTGAAAAAGTGGCACTAGATGCTCTGAAACATTTGCCTATAAAATACATACCACAGCTACCATTATCTCCTAAAATATCAAATCTGATATCACAGCCATCTATATTTGATAGTCGTTTGGTCCCCAAATGCATTAATAATAATAATAATAATAATAATAACAACAACAACTTTTATTTATAGTGTTTTTCTTGATGCTCAAAGATGCTTTACAAAGAAATAAGACATCAAAAAAATATCAACGATAACAAGAAGAAGCCATCGTGCCAAAAAATTAAAAAAAAAAAAAAAAAANAAAAAAAAAAAAAAAAACACAAAAGGAAGAAAGGTGGAGAGTGATGACAGTAATAAATTGATAGGCTAAAAACACAATGTAAAGACTGAGTAAAAAAAAAAAAGAAAGGTTAGATAGTGTCATTACAACATATTAACCATTAAAAGCAGCTTTAAAAAGATGTGTTTTAACAATAGTTTTTAATATGGATAGAGAAGAGGAAAAAATGTTTTTTTTTCTTTGATTTTTGTGTTTTCATGAAATCCTGAAACATGATCAACATTAGCATTCTGAAAGTCTGTCCTTTCATTTCAAGTCTTGTATGGAAACACAGCTGATGTGATTTTTTTCTTTGAAATTTTCACTTCTAAATTGAATGAATCTTGGCTCGTGGCAGATTCCATCAAGGTTGCTGTTGATCATAGTAAGCACAGTAATAGAACGAGATTAGATTCTTGTTTCTGTTGAAAATCGCAAGGAGGGAGTATGCAAAAGAGAGAAAGTGTGAGGAGTAAAAGGAAAGGAAAGATGAGCGTATTTAGCCCATTATTTCCACAGGCTAGGTCACAACGAATAAGAGTCAGTGAGAGAATGAAAAGTCGTTTCCAAAGAGCGCAGAAGACTCAGCTATTATTCTCTGTCTGAAAAGTGACACTCCACTCTAAGTGTTCCGCTTTAGGATGGCCTTGGGAGGTTAGAACCATGAATGTCAAAGTTGATTTCACACTCTGTAACTCTCTGCACTTTGTGATAGATGTGGCCACTGTGCACGTACATACGCAATGCCACACACAGTAATGTCTATGTGAAAATTTGCATACAAGCATACATTTTGTGCAGAAGTCTGTAGGTACAAACACAGAAACAAGCAGGCACACACAGATGCATAAATGTGCATACAAACATATCAAACATACATGAGAGACACACACATTCGCACACTCACACTCACATGCACACACAAAGCAGAGATTATCCAGTATTACAACTAAGGTCAAACACCAGCATTTTATGATAGTGTAGCCTGCTAGGTAGAGTCCTTATCTTCAAAGAATTAAAGGCACGCTGACACAGCTTTCACTTTAATTGTAAAAAAAGAGTAAATTATGACTTAAATGTGGTATGAAATGTCTTGTAAAAATACATCTTTAAAAAAAATCATTTATTTAGTTTTACATTTTTACTTCAATTTAGAAGGTACAGTTTTACAGTAAAATTATTCCTTAAAGAACAATTTTAGATCTCAGGGTGTCAGGATCTAAAAGAGATGTCAGACAACAAAACCTTTGGAAACTTAGACAATTTTTTTTTTTTTTTTTTTTTTTTTTNTTTTTTTTTTTTTTTTTTTTTTTTAAATGTTAAGTTTTCTTAAAAATCTGACAAACTAAACATTGTAGCACCAACATATGGCCAATCAAGCCCTTTGGTTGCATCGCCAGCTGCTTAATTGTTATTTATGACAGATTGTTCAAGCTATTTAACAACAACACATCCTGTACCAAATTGTCTTTAAAAATGACGGTTTAATAACACGATGTTGCCAGATATTGCATCCACTCCTGACTGTGGACTGCGTGTGTAGTGGATCTTCTTCTGCGTTGTGTTGTATGTTAAAATAAGATGACACTCTAGGCTGGGTTTTGATGTCTTTTTTTTACTGGTACTCCTCCATGAAAATCGGCGAACAGAGAACTAATAGGACTGTTTGATAACACAGCATTCTGAATAATCAACTGAAAATACTACTCTCCAAAACAACTAATACAGAAATAAAATAAATACAAAACTATAACTTCACATACCTGGAAACAGAAAAACACAGCATGTGTCTCAGGCTTTTGTCTCTCACCAGACAGATCTGCGCCTGTTCCATGTTAGAACATCATTACTCGCATACAAGTATAAAAGGGACACTCTAACATTGTAGCATGGTTACCGTCCGGTAAGCTGTCCACATGCTGTAACAATTCTTGCTATACTTTACAGGTTTATATCACACAAAACACAAAAAAAATTAACAGCATAATACCAATGTTATATTGTCATTATCAAACACATTTTAACAACTAAAACTATCATCTAACTAATGAAAAGTACAAAGTTTTACAAAACAGAAAAACGCGCATATCTCCTCCATGAAAATTGTCGAACAGAGGAAGTTACGTCACCGGAAGTGAAACATATACTGCTTGTGAAATCAAATAATCTTCCTACTGTGTCCGGAACTACTGAACATTAAGTTTCCAAAACAGTACACAACCTCTGCATAACAAAATACATACGTTAATAAAAAAAAAAATACAAGTAAACACTGTTAACAAATACTCGTAGGACTGGAAGTGCTAACAGCCGCCTTTCAAATTAAAAGTCTGCACCTATCCTATACAGCAGTATACCGGAACTTGTTGTCTTTATTTATAATCTAGTACAACAACATCACACTATTACACGTGCATGAATATTTACAACTGATAGCAGGACAAGGATAATAGAATGATGTCACGGTTTCATGTGGCACTAAATGGCACAATAGCAAGTGGGATAAAGGCATTTTTTTAATCAATGTTCTAAATTAATGTTAATTATGTACATCACTAAGTTGAGAAATCTGATCCCCATGTGAACCAACCATTCCTAAAAATACTTTGAATTAGCCAGAATGAAAATACAGTAATGATTACTCAAAAAACTAAAAAAAAAAAAAAAAAAANAAAAAAAAAAAAAAAAAATAAAATAAAAGCTATTTTTCTTACCATTAAACAGTCACTGGTGCCCTATGTCTCTGTTGTTTGTGAGTTTGGTAGGATATGAATAGTAGCAATTAAAAATGTACAGAAAAGTATGAGAAAGTTTATTATATGTCTGGAATGCTAATCAACAACAGACTACAAGGCTCAATGTTCTCCAGCAAAACTAAGATCAAACAGTATTCTCATGTTATCAGGTGATTTCAGCTTGTGAAAGCTGAGAGGAAAATATTTGTCTGTTTTCTTTGTCCTTGCTACAATGACAGCCACTGTTCTGAAAAGCCAAACTCTGACTTACAACTGTCTTTCAAAAGATCTTGTTTGGGCTTTGATCACTAGGAGAGCAGGGAGCTCAAATTGATGTATGAATGAACTAACTTCTCCATCAAAGTGACAACACAAAGCCAATTCTTTTGCAGCAAATTCTCTGTGAATTAGGCCCAGGGTGTTTGGCTGTGCAGTTATAATAAACAGATTAATTTTGTAGATATTTGCATCTTTTTAGTTATTCATGGGTAAGAGCTGGCTGATATTGGGGAAACATGGTGGTAATATCTAATTCCACAAGGTAAGTAGAGTATATTCGAAAAACAAAATTGCTAGCAAAGGCAGAGCAACAGATGATAGGACCCCCACCCCCATCCCCAACTTTCACTCTCTGTTTCCAAAGCCTTTCTGTTAAAGCCTTAGGGGCAGCTTCATAAAAAATGGTGCTATGGGTGTGTCATTGACCTAAATGTGCGTTGTTATAATTGAATCTCATTCATAAAACTTCTCCGACTGTAATCAGCACACTACTGTTGTGTATGTGAGGAACTCAGACATGTGCAGCGCAGCAGGTGAGGTTATGAAAGAACAGTGTCTGAACATGTGTTAGATCGGATTAAAACTCACCATTTAAAACCTGACTGATCAGCTGGGTGAGTTTGTCTGTCAAAGTTATTGATCACTAACACGTGAGGCAAATACAGTTTTAGCACGTCGTCCAGATTTCATACCACTGAGATTTACCACCGGAATGAAGCAGGTCTTAATTTTTGCATGTCGGTTTGTTTTATGAATAGTTACTGTGGCATGTAAATAAGGAAGTATCACAGTAACGCCTCTTTCAAGGCTAATGCTAAAAAAAAAAGAAAAGGCCATGGTTTCCACCATTCTTTGTCGGAGGAAATCCCACATTTCCACTGTTTTGACTGTTGTTTTGGCTCTTATTGGGAGCGATGCTTGCAGATCATCAGTGGAAATGGCATAAGCCCTGTCTGGGTATAGATGTCTACTGTGGGTTCCGGTCAGTTGATCTTCTGGATTATTTCTGATCTTGTTACAGTGACAAGCTTTCTAACAGATATCATCTTCAAGGCTCTCCCTCTCATATTTCAAATCCCTCTGAGTTTCTCTTGGCTGTGAAAAGGACATCTCTGCAAAGTGTTGTTCATACCCTCATAAATGGCTTTTGGCATTAAGTACAAAGTCACTGGACCTTGTTTGTGCATCTTGTCCAACTTACAAACCTTTGGGTACTTTTGGACCTTCTAAGTTATAATCAATGACCTCAAATGAGCGAATTATGTGATGTCAACAAAAGGTATCACATCCCTTGCTCACTTGTCAGTCACATCAGGTTTAGAACTTATCAATCAACCTGTGTAAACCACAATTCTTCACTAAAACCACTAACACTGTAAAAAGTTTACACATAATATTTACTGAAGATCCTCAAGACTACAATTGTTAGTTTTCTTCGTTTTGAAGTACCAAAGCAGTGACAATCAAATATGTCACAGTAGTAACACTTATCTTGTCACAAGGTATTTTTTAAACTAACAACTAACAACTTTGGCAGGAATGAAGGCCGAGAAAAATCGTTGTCAAACTGAAAGACAATAAAGTCTGAATGGAGACAACACGGAACAGGCTGAAATTTAAAAACAACAAAGAAATAAATAAATAATGGAGATTAATTGTGTAAAAGTGGAACATTGGGCTACATTTTATTTTACCTTCCCATGTTTATCAGTGTGTACTTGGTGTGAATGTTAATTATTTTTATTTTGTACATGTAGAAATATGATTTAACATATTTTAATTAATGAAAATGGTAGGAATGTTACAAAGAAAATCTGTTTTGTTTATTAAAAGTTTTATTTTATAATACTGTACAAGTGAAGAATTTTCGATTCAGTTTACAGATGTATTTGTGTGAGTTAATCTGTATTTAACTGGCATATTGTGGGTAAGTATTTACTTGCAGAAAAGTCAAGTATAAGAGACAGTACCGGGGGCTTTAAACTAAAGGGATATAGGAAAACAAGGATTGAATTTTCAACTAGATAAAGAAAGTCAGGCCGATAAAGAAGTAAATAAATAGAATAAACGTGACCTCAGGTAAACATAAATAAATTAAAAAAAAGTTAAAGTAATTGGACTGGGGTTAAATGAAGTCAGGGTTTGTCTGGCATTTGTTGGGGTTTAAAGTAGGAGGCACTACGATAGCAGAGTTTGTCCAACACACCATGTGTTCTACCAGTACATTAGAAAACACTTGTTCTACATATCAGCCTAAGCCTATTTTGTATGTAGGGGACTTGAGCACCTTTTTTTTTTTTTTTTTTTTTTAAATAATAGAAAGACATATAGGTCTGACGTGGATAACCACTTTGACAGGAACATGGTCCAACATGACATTTTCCAGGTGAGAGTATTTATGAACCCTCAAAGTGCAGATCGTGTCTCTGGATACATTGAGTCACAGAGATTATGACTCAGTTGCTGACTAAGGCCAGTGACTGAAAAGCCTAAGCTGTTTTTGAAGATAAATTCTAATTCCTACAGGAAACTGCAACACCTTTGCATGCACACAGCATTTCACCAACTAACACATTCTGCTTCAGGCCATTTCAGGATATGCAGTTTGAATCCATTTACATCCTGATAGGAAAAACAAAAAGCTGCAGTGACAGACACCTTGTTTTTATCTTTGTTGTGTGTGTGTGCTTTTGTTTTAACATTTGGTCAGTTGTTGATGGGAGAAAACAAATGAGCCTGTGTAGCATCTCTCTCTCTCTCTCTCTCTCTCTCTCTCTCTCTCTCTCTCTCTCATACACACACAAATGTCAGACAAGTGTAATGAAGGTCATCCTTAGTGTGTCAGTCTTTCAAAAATGACTATTATCTATCTTTCAACGTGATTCTTCTCCCTCCCACTATCATTTTCTCCCTCATTCATGTTGCTCTTCTCTGATTCTGCTTTTCTCCTTCACCCTCACTGCTTTTGTCTCCCTTCTTTGCATCATATCAACATATCTCCCTCGTGTGCTATTTCTCTCCCTCTTTGCTCGCGTCCCATTCTCCACTCCTTTCAGTCCAGCCCTCATCCCTGTCATTCAGAAACATAATGCCACACTCCTTGTTTCAGTAATAGGATAGTCCATTACCTGACTGTTTCTGTTCAACAGGGCACTTTTGTTGTACATTTTCCTCCCTTCGTCTTCTCATGAATAAAGAGGAAGTCTTGGAGGGATAATTATGAGGAGAAAAGCCTTGAACAAGGACACATAGAGAGAAAGTGCAAAAGACGAAAGAGGGGTGGATGTGCCTGAAAGTCATAGATAGAATGAGAGTGAGAGCTCTTCCATCTATCCATCTTTCAGTGTGTTTCATCAGTTGATTGCCTCTATCAGACTGAAGGAGGCTCTATCCTTCTGTCTGACCGTCTCAATAACGCTGCTTCAATCTGATTAGCTTTTCATCAACAACCATCACTTTCAACTTATTTTTTCCTGTTTCTTATATAAAGCAACAAAGTGGATTAAAATCACAGTGAAAAAAATAAATCCATTTTGCATGAATTCATTTCCATAGTAATGCATTCTCAATTTCAGCGAGGATTCCTGTCAGCCAATCAGCTAACAAGTTAATGTGTACAGCATGTAAGGTGTGCTGTAATACAGAGTGAGTAAATGTTTCTCACTTTATATGTTTCAACTTTATTCCAGTTTTATTTTTTTAATTAATTAATTAATTAATTTTTTATTCAACGGTTGGATAAATCACTGCTGCTGCATTTTATATTAATAACAATTACATCACTCAGAGGCCAGAGTGACTTCTGATTTCATAGATGGATTATGCTGCAGTTTAGTGCTGTAAGCGAGGTGTGTGTGTGTGTGTGTGTGTGTGTGTGTGTGTGTGAGAGAGAGAGAAAGAGAGAGAGTTGAAGTGTGTGCAATAGCGTCTGGCCAAAACATCTACGTATAAAGACAAATGTCAAAATTGCAATCACACACACACACCTGCACATACACATATGAAACCATGCAAATCTGTTTCCACTCTAAACTACTTGCAGCATGCAAAATGAAAATGATAAGATAAGGGAATTAAGTGGCTGGTGAAGAAAGTCATCTAGCAAAATGGAGCTACATAGATATAGAGCTGTTTTTTAGAGTTATTTTGAGTTGTTTTGGAGTTATAAGTGTGTACTTGGTGTGAAAAGCTCAATGCAGAATGAATGTTGGCTTGGGTTTGTAAGGTAGCCAGAAACAGGAGTTGGGATGCTCATGCTGCTGTGTGTACTGGATATATAAACAGGTAACTGTTTGCTGACATGTTAGCCATAATAAGACAAGCTGACGGAGCTGTGTTCCTGTAAGTGTGTGTTGAATTTCTGTCACCCAGTGGACAAAACCACTTAAATCTGTTCTAAGGGAGTAGAAGGCATTTACTTTTTACAGTTTTGGGGGACAAATCATGAAACGCTAGCTGCTATGAGGATGCTAATGTAATTAGATGATCTACCCTCATCCTGGGAATTCTATTGGCTCTTATAATTCCAAAAAACACATTTGTAAAATTACATTTTGACAAGTTGCTTAATTGTGACAGTAATGATACAAAGAACCTTAATGGGAGATGCCTCAGCCATATTATTGAATTTCATTGATGGCGTTCTGATTGTCACAATCAGTGTCTAACATGTCGCAGATGAATCACACAGATGAATGGATTAACGTTTGTGCTGTGCTGAGACATAACGGCGTACGCCAGGGGTACTCAGATACAAATCTTAAAAGGTCCACAAAGAAAATCTTCAGTATGACAAAGGTCTGTTTATGAAAGTCAATGAAGTCAGACTCGGATTTGGATCCTAATTTTTACTGAAAATTTAAGGTGTTGAGCGGCAGATAGTGGAGCAGTGCAGTCAGACATTCGGTTTCATTTTCTCCACAGCGGAGAATTTTGACTCGTTGCGTGACAGCGATGTATCCCAGATGATACAAATGAAAAGTATAATTTGCTCAGAGTCCGGAGACATTTGTGGTTCAGTCCAGATCTGGACCAAAGTCCGGATTTTGAGGATGACTGGCGTACATGGAGTACGCTTAGCATCTGTAACATGTCTAGCATCATTACATCAATTGTCGTTGCGTGATACTTTGGTGTAATAACAGCACACATCCCTGACTTGGATCAGATTCTGCCTGTATTGTTTGTTTGGCCTGTATTTTTTTCCACTGGCCTTCTGCTCCTTTCACCATCAGCCCCAAAGAACATTACAGCACGAAAAGAACATTTTGTTGACTAGATTAATGTTAACAAGTATTCCATCTCAAATGAATATGAGTAGTCTGTCAGATTGCTTAAGGTAAATCCAAGAGGCTTCATCTGTTCCACTTCATTAGGAGGACTTATGAAACTGCTTGTATGAGTGTTGAAATATATTCAAGCAGCTTCTCCAGTCGTCTTTGACTTCTGAAGTAACAAAACTGTGACAGCTGGATGCATTTCCTAGAAACATTTACAAGAGCCTCAAGAAAGAAAACGCAGAGAGAAATAGAATCACGTTTCTCATTTTGCCAGATTTCTCTGCCAAGCCTCTCCAATATGACTTGAGTCTTCTTGCACTGCTGACGTGAAGTTCGCACTGTATGTGTGTGTGCGTGCGTGTGCGTGCGTGTGTGTTGGGAGGCGGGGGGAGAGTGAATCAGGCTTTGTGTGGGGATGGCAGTTTAGAAGCTTAGCGCAAGAAGGAGGAAAGAACAGGAGAGAAGAGAGGAGAAAATTAGAGTGGAGAGGAAAAGAGAGCCTCGGGACACACAAGGAGCAATATCTTTCCTTCCTCTCTCTCTCTCTCTCTCTCTCTCTCTCTCTCTCTCTCTCTCTCACACACACACACACACACACACACACACACACACACACACACATACATGCACACTGTCAGTCAGTCTCAGCAGACAGTCTCCAGAGGAGATAAGGCTGAAAGACAGACAGGGGTCACACTCTATTAGCTAGCCAAAAGGAGAAAGTGTTCTCTCTCTCTCTCTCTTCCTCTGTGTGTGTGTTTGTGTTTGTATGTGTGTGAATAGAATAGAATAGAATTGTGGATATCCTGATTATATTTTTTTGCCCTTGATTCTGATTATAAAATAGAGGTAAAGTGACCAAGAGAGCAATGCATACAAAGGATAGAAAATATTATATATGTTATATTATACATTATATATTACCAATACCACTCTTCATCTTTTTCATCTAAAAATACTTGTGGCGATTTTTGTGTTTTCTCTCTTGTTCTCAATGTGGTGATAAACATTGTTCCAAAGAGAGGTCATCCGTGTAACAGAAAAGAACATTAGTAAAAGTGAAATGTGTCAGGAAAAGCTACAACAGACCTTGAGAAAACAAAACAAAAGTACAAAACTCAAAAAAACTCCATTTAGTCTGCCAAATTTAATCAGTAAATGAAGAATAGAGACTGAGGCGAGAAATTGCAAACTCTTTTTTGCAGGCATCATCCTGGTTACTACACTCTGTTATTCCCAGGAGATTTTTGTGTTTCTGAATTCAAAGTTATAGGATTTTGAGTCTTTCTGACAGTTTTACAGGGTCAGGGCCGGGTAATATGACACTGCATATTCCAGCGTGTGGTAAAAGTGGAAAAGGGGGAATTGAAAATCTGAGTTGTGTGATAGCCTGAGCTAATATACTCACGTGTTGTGTTTGTGTTTGCACGTGTGTGTGTATCCATGTTTTCCACCTGCTTCATAGCCTGACGGCCGATAGCATCAGCTTGCTTGTCTGTCAGAATCATAGATAGCTCCTCTGTCTGTCTCTCTCTCTCTCTCTCTCTCTCTCTCTCNCTCTCTCTCTCTCTCACTCACTCACTCACTCACTCACACACATCACACACATGGTCACATGTACAAGGACACAAGCCTACGACATGCACAAGCAACTGAAGCTCAGCACAAATAAGCTCAGCCTATCACACACAAGCACACAGCTACACACTACTGCAGCTTAACATTGATGTGTGTGTGTGTGTGTGTGTATGTATCTGTATGTGAGTATAATAGCCATGCTATTACAGGGCTCAGTGTTGGACAGATTGGCTAGATGTGTGTGATTGATATGAGTGTCCCTATGTCCTTTCTTGTGTGTGTGTGTGTCTTTAATGATAGACAAGCAGTTTTTCAAGGTTAAATTGTTTTCAGCTTCTGATGTAAACAAGAAAATGACACCTAGCATCGGCTGGGAGGAACAAGCGCTGAGCTCCTATGATGATCTCGATGCAGATGCACTGAATTTATGCATATCAACATTTATATGTTACAGTGGCTTTTGTATCATTTCATATGATAAACAAAACAGTTTCTTTTCATTTTTGACTTGGCATATAAGACATTTCCAACACTATGAAGAGAAGTGGCATAAGTGACCAGCACACATTGAATGTTGGAAAACTGAGGGCAGCAGAGGATGTGATGGCTGGTGGCCTCCAAATTCTAGCAAAATAAGGTCACATATCTCTGACACGTTACGATTTGACAGCCCTCTCAACCCATTCTCATGTATTTAGTCTTCAAATGTAGACTTCAAATGAAATGAGACTCGTGATCACAAAGCAGTGAAATAAAATGTTGCTCTCCAGCTCGGAGTCTGCGTACGCACTCTCCATTCTGTTACACTCCTTTCCTTTTTTCTACAAAAGTCTGTTCCTAGAAAAGTAATTGTTCAGTGGCTGTTCAGTGCTGATTGCAACAACAGCAGTATAATTCTAATTGTGCCTGTAAACATTTAGGCATGATGGTAAATTATAGCGACAGTATGTTAGAACTATCCAACAAACAAAACATGCTCGATTTGCAATTCTACAAC
This sequence comes from Lucifuga dentata, assembly GCA_014773175.1. Taxonomy (NCBI): domain Eukaryota; kingdom Metazoa; phylum Chordata; class Actinopteri; order Ophidiiformes; family Bythitidae; genus Lucifuga; species Lucifuga dentata. The sequence goes on from VXCM01001881.1 coordinate 98,762, forward strand.
AATAAGGTAAACCCAACAATTATTCAATAACTATAATAATTTAACAATTCAGCTCTTTTAATCTGTAATTGCATTTTATGTCCTTTAGCTTGAGTTCATAGATGAAAACTGGCAACATTAAACTACTTACATATTTACGAACAGTACTGTATAATTAGACTACCCACTTTAAACATCCACTTATTAAATGATATCATGCTACACGCATTATGAACCTTCCCATGTATCAGATACTGTACATGATGCTCTGGATTCAGTCACCAGTTGGTCCATAGAGGTTTTTATTAGTGCTGAGACTTTGTGTTGATGTCAGTCACATGGAACATGTTTTCACATTATGGGCATCATACAGCATATATGATATACTGTAAATAATTATTATTTTTTTTAACTTAAGAAAATACTGATATATATTAAATAATTGCTGCAACTTATTGAAAAATAAGAGTTAGAAATTGTTTCCCATTTGATATAGGTTAACTAAATGAGAACTATTGTATTTGTGCGGCAAATGTGCAGCATTCAGAAAAAAAAGAGTATTGTTTCTAAGAAGGACTACATCTGTATTTTCCTCACATTGTTCAGGGCAGACCACAGAGGAGCTTTTCCATAATAACAAATCAACCTCTACAGTCAACTTTTTTAGAAGTTGAGGAAAAAAAATGCTTTTGAATTATCGATCAAATTACACAATGGGTTTGTTTATGTTTCATGGGGCCCGCAGTCCTGAAACTTACTCGGCACATAAAAGACCTTGGCATCTTTGAATGCAGAAAAGAAACAGAATGACTGAAATAACCTGGGAGTCAGATGGTTTTCATGCAGTGGAACAGATCTGTTGTTCCTCTCTGAATGTATACTCAGCCTTTTCCCTTTTCCTTTTCCCATGACAGAACACCTGAGCAGGTTTGGCTTTTCTCAATCTGTAAATTCTGCTGAAGAATCCCCATATTCCTCATCAAAAAAGGAAAAAAAAAACCAAACACACAACTGGGTTTCCCGGGGGACATGTGTGTGCATCTTGTCATCATATTTAGAACATAGTATAGACAAATCTGCCAGCTGATTTATATGTTGCTCTTTTTAGCGATGCAAGCATTACTGCAGTGGCACAGTCAGACAGAAAGCGCAGATGGTTGGGTTGGTGAAGTTTATCAATCGCCCCCTCTGAGAGATGAAGGTAGGCTATGTGAAAGTAGATATTCATCTTGAAACAGTGAAAAATTGGTCAAGACATCAGCTTTAGGACAAAATAATTACATCAATATTACCACTTTTGATCAATCTCCATATTATGTGTGTAAAATTGGGGTAGTAACTTAATCAGCCAGCATTCAGGCTTCATTTTCAACCATGTGAGCCAACAAATGGATGCAGTCCATTGTTTCTTCCATTTTAAAGAAATGAAAAGATTCATAAAATCAGAATTTTTTTTTTTTTTTTTTTTTNTTTTTTTTTTTTTTTTTTTCTTAAGGTTGTCTCTATTGATTAAGCAGTTGAGAACAACACAGCCCAGTAAGTGTCATTTTGGTGAATTGCAGGTGAAAAGACTTTTGGTTTATTATAAAAACTGAGCTTGGCTTAAAAGTGGCCAAAACAATAAAAAAGCAATGCATGAAAGTCAAGTGTATTTATTTTTAGGACAGATGAGCCTAAGTCCTTATTTAATTGCTGTCATATAAGCCCTGAACTGTGTGCAGTGGAATTACTGGTAGAAGTCTAATTTGTACTTTGAGCTCTAAAACATACCATAAAGGTTTAATGATGTTTGGATCTGCTGGTTGCAGAGGCCGTGGAAGGTGTCTGATGTCATCGTGGTGTCCATAAAACCACTGTAAATTTTTTAAGCAGCGTGTATGGGAGCATCTTGGAGTCATCATCTTAAATTATTGCAGACATCATGGCATCGTATTCCTCAGGCATTATATGACTGTGCAGAGCAATCATACAGAGCAATCACTGGATCTATTGAATCCCATGACATGGTAGCCCAAGCAGATCCACAATTGTTGCATCCTTGGCAACAGACATTGTGGGTTGAAGGAAGTGGTTACCAAATTGTAGATACTTGTACTGAAAAAATGGATATTTTGTCAAGAAACTATGGTCTTGATTACATTCAGTGTTATTGTAGCATTACTGGAACAACTGCAGTTTGATAAATATATGATTATGTTTTTCTGGGATGAAATAATCAGTTTTCAGACTGCATCTGCGTGGAGGCCTGCTGAAACCACACATACATTACCTTCCCCCTTCACAGACACCTAACTGTCCCCCTTCACAGACACAATACACATTCACATTAACATATGGATGAGCACCCAGGAACTCCTCAAGATCCCCTGCTGTTCTCGTCCCCTCGTTTAGTTGTAAAACTTGCAGAACAGATACTGTAAAGACAACGAAACAGAACTTCTAAATTTCTCTGACCTCCCAAACACCATGGTAACCAGAGGTTATCACCTTAGAGAGACTTGGTAACAATTTGATCTTTAAAGCCCCTCTGCAATGAAAGAAAAGAACATACAGTCACTCTTATCTGCATTTGAGTGTCTCACAAGCTCCCT
>VXCM01001885.1:0-16277 GCA_014773175.1 Lucifuga dentata
CTCTGCCTATGGACACGCCTTCCTCCTCTCCTTCTTCGACCAACAGTAGTCCAATTTCCACCAGCATCCTGTAGGTCAACAGTACCGATGGAGGTCGTTGTTAACCCGGGCCTCGACCAATCCGGTATGGAAGTCATAGGAATGATTCGCATCTTTGCTTTGGCATAGGTTTTACGTCGGATGCCCTTCCTGACACAACCCTCTGCATTTATTCGGGCTTGGGACCGGCACAAGGAGGACACTGGCTTGTGCCCCCTTGAGGCTGCATTAGTAAAACGATCAACAATATCAACAGAATATTTACTGAAATTAATTTAAAAAAATATCAGGATAAGTTAAATAGATTAACTTGTTTCAAACCCACTGCACTCCTTCGTTACATATGCATGTTGTTTGTCCAAGCTTTATTCAAACTTATAGAATTATCTTAAATTCTCATGGAGCTCGCAAAGTCTCCTAAGACAAATATATCTGGCTGAGTTTTGGGAAACAGGCAACAGATCTACATGTCTAATTTTTCTTTTTTGATTATTTATTAGAAGTACCTGTCTGGATTACAAAGATAATATAACGCAGGTACTAAAGCTCAATGATTCAAGTTATTACAGACAATAAGGGAATACTGTGTGTTAGATCACTGATAGTATGTTTGTTTGTTGTGCGTGTGCTGTATGTCTCCCACCCACGCTGCTTTTCTTAGTGAGATAATGGGAGGAAGAGGAAGCCTGCAGGGAAGAGGAAGATGTCAGACACGAGAGGAGGAAGTGGAGCATCTTTGTTTGTCTCTGCTGAAAAAACACTGAAGATGTTCAGTGAGATGCTGCAGGCAGTCGCTGCTTAAACCATTAAGTCTACATTCTATGCTTCTTATTTATGCACTTGCTCAGTAATAATATCTAACATATAAAGCATTCGTCTTTTAAGTTGTTAGAAGGTGTATTATGGTATATCACTTTGGAGGGAGCTTGGCGAGCAGTTTTCATCTACTCCCAGTCTTTGCGCTAAGCTAGGCTAACCATGGCCCTAATATCTCAAATGTACTCACAAACACTACATCAATACATCAAGCCTATGTTAAACTCTACAGTAAATATATCTAAACATAGATAGTAGCTACAAAGATACTAGCTAGAGGCTAATGCTAGTTACTTGCTCTTAGAGGAGTCATAGCTATTTAGCTAACTTAATACTAAACTTAGCTTGATGCACAAGATCATCTTTTTTTTTTTTGTCATAAAAAATGGCTCTTTTGTTGATGACCTGACATTGAAAAAGCTGCAATTGCTAACTGCCAGCTGTCATTTTTAAATTTCTATTTCTAAATATCTTCAGTTAAAATACATAAGTTTACCCCAGTGCCCATAAACTGGAGGGCTGTTTCCTGTTCTCTTCTGGGTTTCCTATCAGCTGACTGGCCACAGAAAGCCAAACGCTTATTCAGCACTGCCAGCTCATCCGTTCACAGCCTGCACTGAAAGGACCAAACACTATTTATTTTTTATTTTTTTATATGATTAAACACATTATAACTGCAAACTGCAGTTGTGCCAACCTGCAGAGAGCCTCTGAAAAACACGTTTTAAAGGTTCTAGTAAATGTGTGATGTTCTAGTAACAATAAAAGAACTTTATAAGAACTACATCACAGCAGAACACTTTGCGCAAGTTTTATCTGATTTCTCAATGTTTTTCCAGTTAGCAGCTGGAAACAATCATCACAGCCAGTAATAAATATTAAACACGAGCTGTATAATCTAAACAAATAGCTTCCTCAGAGGAACACACACATGCAGAATCATAAAAGGTCAGCTGTTTATCCAGCAGCCAGCTGAAATGAGCTCTTGTACATTTTTGGCTTTATCAATGCAAACATCCGCCAATGAGCTGCTTGAGGTCACATGCTGAGAAGTCAGGCTAATAACAAAAGAAATAAATTTAAAAATATTTTTAAAATCAGAGAACGATGAACAACCACACACAACCAGAGGCCAAACACACATCACTTTTTCTGCTCTTACTGTAACTGGAGAGTTTTTTTGTTGACTGTAAATTCTAAAGAAGTAACTAACTGAGATCTTTAATTGCTTCTCCTGACGTAGGCCTTTATTTGAAGAGGCTAGAGATAAGTGAGCCCCAAATAGATGGTAGATGCAACTTGTCTCAAATGAAACGGTAAATGTAGAAAATACCGAACAGACGCAATAGAGGATATGGGCAAATATAAGCAACAGAAGCATAAATGTAACTATACAGGCAATATATGGGTCAGCAGCACCGGCAGTACTTAAAAAGTGGATGTAGTGCAATAAGGTGCTTATGCAGTTGGGCATTCTGTTGGTAGAAATGGTAAAGACTCCATTGGAACTTAGAAGGTACAAGTTAGATTTGCACTAACAAATCCAAGGACAAGGAGTGATTTCCAACAGTTGTTGGAAACTTTTGGGAAGAGCAGTAAGAGGCAAACGGAATTTTATCAGTGCTTTAAAATAGGCTTGTAAAGTTTGGATCATGTAAAAATCCAAATCAGTCGGACCGGCCGATGAAACTTCTGTCGATTCACTCACTCGCTGACTGCTATGCCGAGCTGAGTCTCCACGTTATGGATGCAGTGATCCAGCAACTCAGGTTAACGCTTGTTCTGAGTGTCCAGGTGATTCACACTCACTCAAGTTTGTGAGTTTTATTTGTGCAAATTTGTTTTTTTTTTTTTTNTTTTCCGTAGAATATTACCCCCCTCCCCATTTCATTATTTTCCCATCTAGTATGACCTTAATGCACCTTCGTAGCATGGCTTTTGAATATAGGCAGGCTGAATTTTACAGTATACAAAAAGAAATCACAAAAATGTGACAAAAAACATGAGAAAGAGGCAAATGCCATACAGCACAGGTAATAACAGAGTCAAATAGTCCAGGTGATAGGCAGGGTCCAAGAACTCAGATGACAGACAGAAATCAACACGTTTTTGGCCCAAATTGAACCTCCTATCTATCAATGTTAAACTTTATTAATTGTTCTCAATGCTCAGGGTGAACGGATGTCAAAAAATTCTGAATGAGAAATCTATATCTGTTTTCTGATTAGAAAACTGGAACTGAAAATGACTGAATGAGTCAGAATTTTGTTACATGTGGCCATAAAATTGAATTTGCAGTGAAGGGATGGAACTTGTCAAGAAAAAAAAAAAGCACTCAAAGCAGAGTGGAATTGTTGTTTATTTTGTAAAAACCAAAATAAAAAAAAAAAATAAATAAAAAAAAAATCACTGGACAATTACATAAATAAATAAAATGTACAAAGAAAATAAAAGTTCATGTCAGGTTGTTTGTTGTTACTCATGATTATTCATTATTATTCTGAAAAACTGAGGCGGCTGCATGATATTTAACATTTACTTAAACATTAACTATTACCAAAGTTCATTATTCTCATTTCAGGAGCTGAAATTAAACTTTCCATGTGGTCACACAGAGCTTATAGAAAAATATCAACTCTGACAATAAAGTCCAGAGTAAAAAATGTTTGTTTCAGAACAGTCATGCTTCATAAAAAGGTTTTAACTATTTACACAGAAATAAATCAGACAAATAAATCAAATTACAAAATATTATATTGGTTTCACAGAATTAAATTTCCAGTTATGTGACAGCTTCCTTCATTATTCCACACATACAGTATTATCCACATTTCCATGTTCTTATTGTCAGTTAGGATCATTTTGAAACCTTTGCAGTTCTTAAAGGTGTACAACTACACTGCTGAGCACACCGAGTGAAAACTAGCCGTTTTGGGCACCCCTCCTAAAAAGCCTGCTCTGTTCTGATTGGTCAGCTGTGTAAGGCCTATGATACTGGTTACTGGCTCACTAGCCTCGAGCTTGGAGGGTGTATCTAACCAGATGTGTAGGCGGGTAAATTCAGGTGTTATATGTTGACATCAACATGTTACAGAAGTAGAAGACCAATCAAAACAAAGCTTCCAGGGCAGTTCAGGATCTATGAGTTTTGTCTTACTGGATGCATTTCAAAAGACGTCAAGCTTAAGTTTGTTCAACACAAACTCCTGACATGTTAAATATATCCATGAGGGAATATGAATAAAAACATAGTATGCCCCTTTAAACAGGTCATTAATCCTCAGTTAAAGCAGCATGTTTAGTTTGAACCTGAGATCATTAGAAGGTTTTTTTAATCTAAAGTGCATCAGTGCTTTATGAATAACAAACTATGTGGGGAGAAAACAAAAAAACAGTAAAAAAACATCTTCAGGATCAACACATTCATCCAGTTCAACAGCATTTAGATTTTAACTCAACAAAAATTCAGCAGTGTTTACCTGAAAATTAAAACTGAGACCTTAAGAAGAACCTGAATAAATAGAAGTCTAAATAATTTTTAGGTGATAAATAGTTAGTTAAATAGTTTGATATCTCACGTGTTCTTTCCAGGATGCAGGACAGATGGTCTCAGACTGAAACTGGACCAACCTGAAAAACAAAAACACTCATTAGTGGAATCCTGAATCAGGGGATCTGTGTCTAAATCCTGAACCAGAGATCGGCATTGAAATCCTTAGCCGGAGGATCCGCACCTTGTTTTGACAGAATCCTTGTCCCAGGATGAGTCCCAGCAGTGCATTGAGGATGCTGGCAGCACACAGCAGCGCCTGCAGCCCGCTGGCGCCCCCTAACACGACAAACAGAACTACATTCCACTGAACTACATTGCGGGGCTCCAAACACACTCCAGACCACAGAGTGCTGTTATAGAGATACCCTGTGTGACTGAGAGAGAGAGAGAGAGAGAGAGATGTATACTAAAAGCAAGAAATGCAAAAGTCCTGTGACAATACCAAGTACTCATTGTTGTCACACAGCTACTGTAAGTATATGTGTGTGTGTGTGTGTGTGTGTGTGGTCTTACCTGTCAGCGATGGGTTTCAGTGGGACCCCCCACTCTGGACCTGAGCTACTGTTGTACAGACAAAATGGACCTTGAACCAGACCAATGAGACTGACCACACAGCAAAACCCAGAAACAATCAGACACACACACGAGTACACTAGCTGACATAACATCTACACACAGATACACAGACAAAGACACACACATAGAGACACAGATCATGGTCATGTATAATAACAGATTTTTTTTTTTTTTTTTTTTANTTTTTTTTTTTTTTTTTTTAATACAGTTCAGTGTAAAATGACTTTAACTTCCTGTTTGGTCTCACCTCTGCTCTGAAAGCACAGCACCCCCTGGTGTTACTGCTGAGTATGAACGCTCGAGCTCCTAGCAGAACCTGAACAACCCAAACATGCCATGACTCAGAACACGGGTCCTATACATTAGAATGTTTTACAACATGACTGTAAGTCACAGCAATCCATCCAGTCAGCAGATCTCTGACTGACACACACCACATGTGACAAACCATAAAAATACACACAACTGTGCTGGTTTGAAGGTCTGAGTCACATACACACACATATACGCACACACAAGCACAAGCTCACACTCATAAAAAACTCACAAACGCACAAACTCAAAATGCACACATACACACACACACACACACACACACACACACACACACACACACTGTCTGGCTCTCTCACCAAGAAACCGGACCCCCACAGCCCCGTGGCCCAGGTCGCCTCTCTGGTCACATGACCTTCCAACAGGAAGTGGACTTGCAGACCAGGTAGTAGCAGCAGGATGTTGGCCAGCATGCAGACAACAGCTAGAGGGAGCAGAGAGACACCCACGCAACGCAGACACCGGGACACACACATCTGCATGCAGGACACACACACAGCTGTGCATCAGTGAAATATATTCAGAACAGCTGATCGTTGTTATTAATCAATGGTAAATAAAAATGACTTCCATGACAGGTCAACCAAACATCAACTACTACGACAGCAATAAAACTAAAGAAAAAAGTAGAAATGATAAAAAAAAAAATGCATCTGTTCTCCATACAATCTCACAATATATGAAAATTTATATTATGACCTCTGACAAGTCCCAATCCCAAGATTGAGAACCGACCGGCTGATGATAGAGATGAATCAGTTTGTTTCACTCACCCTGTGATCAAACAAGCATCCACGCATCAGTCGCTGCCACTGCAGAGGAGGAAGCTCGTCCTTTTAAATCCACGCCTCACACATGCGGCCACTGCCTTATAAGGAAACAGCTGTAACCATCTAACAACACAAGACTGATCCACGTCTTTCTTAAAGTTCCTTTTCAGTGTTTCCAGTGCTCAACAAACTCACCTGATTTCAGGCTTTCATCTCTTCACAAACATAAAAAAAGGTTTTAGCTGATTGGCCTCAGATTATGACATTATATCAGCTGTGGAGAATTTTTGTACTTTTATGAAACTAGTAAACTAACACCTCAGAATGAGAGATTTCTACACTAGGCTTACTACTTATCAAGCATCCCTTGTAGCTAGGTGCAGACCATCAGCATTTAAAATGAGTTTTTTTAAAGAGAAAGGTTGACAGTGATTACACACAACTACAACTACACACACACACACACACTTCATCTTCTCCATTGTTTTTCAGTTAGCAGAGGTAGAATAAGACGCACCCACTTCTGTCATCACAGTTCCCACATCAGGTCCAGGTATTTTCTGGTTCTAAACGGAAAAAAACCTTTTTTTTTTTTTTTTTCGGTTATGAACCAAATTTATTTATGGTCAAAATATTCTGAACAATTTCAAATTAGCTTCATGAACCAGAACAGAACCAGTGGCATGTTGGTTAGAAAAGTTAGTCTGGAATCGGAGCTAAAAATGTTTTGGAACTATAACCAGCATTAAAATGATTCCTGGTTCTTTGGTACGAAATAAACAAAAGTTCCTGCAGTGCGAACAGAAGTACAGATGCCATGAAAATTACTCTGATTTACATCTGATTATGGTGTTTACACAATGTTAAAAAAATATCAGATTTATTGCCTTAATCTGAGAATAATTGAAGTTTTAACGTGTGTAAATGTACTGAGTGTGTTTTGTTGTGTTTGCGTAGTGTCGTTGAAAAATTGATGTTCACAGTTTTTCCGGGTTTGCAGATCACACAACTCCTTATTAATGTGTATACGGGAAGCAATTCAGCATTACCATACAGCTCTCAACAGCATGTGTCCATTGCAAACAGCTTCAAACGATAAGTTTCCTCTCACCTTCCTAATATACCGTCACATCTGCTAAGTCATGCNGCAAGTTGTCGTCACCGCCAGATCTTCACCACCAAGTTTCTACAGCAAGCCACACCAGCCAGAGAGGCGCTTATTGTTCTTTGTTTGTCTTATCCATTTGTCATAACGACAGCTAACGCAGGTCGTGTTCTGGTCAAATACACAAAACATAATCATGTAGCGATAGCTTAACTTACGACCTTGGTGCTCCACATTGCCACTCTCATCCGCTAGACTCCATATGTTCCAACTTTAAAGGACCTTAAAGGACTTGCATAGTCATGGCTGCAATTTACTACCGGACAGGTCATAAGGTCAGGTCACGTCCACAGGGACTTCTGGGTTTCTGGTGGTTTTAGATCCTAGCGTGACAGCTGCTCAGGGTAGGGGCCCTTCTAACACACACAAGGTTATATACTGAGTCTGTATGGATTACACTTAATATAAATGAATATTAATGGATACATGTTGTTTAAATGAAAATCATACAGGTATTTGAATCAATCAATCAATGATCAGGTTACATTAAAGAGTACCTTCACTTTTTCTCTCACATTAGATCCTTCAGCTGTTGGACAAACTTCTGCGTCTTCTTCAAACATGCAGACATCCATGTTCTTCTAACATGGCGTTAGACGTGGCTGCCATGATATTTAGGTTTCTGTAAATATGCCTGTTAAAAAATCTGATTGTTTTGTTTCTAAAGAATCAAGAGATCACAGAGTTCTGGTCTTTCTAGTCATTTTCGTGACTCGTCAAACTAGTGAGACTCCGCTGAGGTCAGCCTGGGTCTCTAGATCACCAACCTGTTGATATTAAGAACGTCAACGACCAGGGGGTGACAACTAAAGAGATGTTTCTTTGTGATTTTTTTTAAACAAATCAGAAATAGTCTGGAATAGATTTTAACAGAGCAGAGCCGAGGATGATCTGTTCATCCACTTCATCTTTTCTCTATTTTAAGTTCTTCTGTTTTAGCTCATCAGTGGGTACCATGACTCACCTCAAGCTGCTCATACCTGACCTTTATCCAGCAACATGATGACAGGTACTGAGATTATTCCTGACCTGTGAGTTGTGTTAAGCCCCTTTCAGACATGAAATCTGTTACAGTGCTGCATCATGTACCTGTTAAAGTGCTGCTTTTGATTTCCTTTATGGCAAAGTGCTACGAAATCTCTGTTCAATCATGTCAGAACCTTTATGGATAGAGGAACGATTCTCATGCGATATTTGGCATCTGCCAGGAGAGACTGAATAACACAGGAAGTTATATATAACACACATTATACACAAACATGTTACAGGTCTTTTTCTACAGACTGAAGTGTTAAATTACCTGTAAATTAACAGCATGGGGTCCGTGTCTGAAAGGGGATAAGATGATCAACTCTGCCAGTGTAGAACCTGTTTGACCTCAGGTGATGACACCAAATGAGTCGCAAGAAAGAATATTAAAACGAAAAAATATTTCTATCAGAGGCTCACTACTTATCAATCAGGACATGTAGCATGACACAAGACCTTCAGACATGAACATTCTGCAGTTTCTGTATCTAAAACACAGCGTGGTTTGAAAACATGACAGCTGGAACACAAGGATTTTCACGAGCCGGAATCAAACCCACAACCGCTTGACCCAGACTGATCTCTGATCCACAAGGACGGCAGTTTGGTGAGCGGAGTATCAACTCAGTCAGGCGTCAACGTCAGGCTCCTTCAGCATGACATGACCACAGAGAAACCGCGGACACCTCAGAGAGCTGTGATGAAACTTCCTGTGAGCAAAAAAAAACCAAAGAACCTACACACACACACACACACACACACACACACACACACACACAGAGTCCACGTCAGGACAACACGTGAAGACTGAGATCAGAGCTTCATACAGCTCAGCATTATTACAAAACATGAGAAATTTAAAGGGTTTGACATGCTCAGTTTTCCTGAGTTTTGCTCCAAATACAAAAACTTTATTGAAACAAAACAAAACAAAAAAAAAAATCCTTCAGGTGTGAAAACATGCAGCACTTCACTTCCAACACGTTAGGAGCATACCAGTGATTTTGCATGTTTGAACCTAATAAATACAACCTGCATACACGTTACCTTACTGACATCCATTTACCAAAACATAAAACTTGCGGTAAATATTAGAATTGTTTTTCCTACCTTCCAGACTACCATTAGTTTCAGTTCATTCCAGTACGCTATAAAAATGAACCAAACATCATTCTTATTTTGTCTAAGTTACTTAATTTGATCGATCCCACACAGAGCTGCATGAAAGAAAATATATGCCTCTGCCAGGTAATATAGTCCCAGGAGACAGCTATTATTGAGAAATTAAAACAAGTCTTTGACATTTGGACATACGTGTTGGCAGGCAAACACTGAATTTTAACATTTGATTTTGAAAAATTAGGGGATTTAGCAAAATTCACAAAAACTAAAATATGGTTTTATGTTCTGAAAAATAGTTAGCAGTAATGTAAAATGTATACGGGTAGTATTTATTGAGCTTAAAGGACCATACTGGCCATTTTGCATGAGCCTAATATATTCAATTTTCATACGTTACGTTAGACAATCATTTCCCAAAGGATAAAACTGTATTTCAGCTTTTCTGATATTTTGCAAAATCTCTTAATCTTTCAAAATCAAATATTGAAGCGATACACCCACCTTAAAAAAAATCAATGTAAATGCTGGTCTTCTTTTGGGATTATATTCCCTGGTAGAGACATACATTCACTCTGCGCTTTTTATTGCGCTTAAATGCTAAAATTATGCAACTTTGAAAAAAACCTGAATATACATCTTGTTTGCAATGATGGATTACCTATCCCAAGAACATTTCAAGTATCAGCAAGTTGATTTTAATAGCGTACCAGAATGAACTGAAACCAAAGGCGGTCTGGAAGGTAGGAAAAACATTTTTTAATTCACCATTCCGGTAGTATGCCTTGGGAAATGATTGTCAGTAGTTACATGTATGAAAATTGAATATATTAGGCTCAGACATGCAAAATAGACAGTATGGTCCTGTAAACATGCAAAATCACCAGAATGGTCCTTTAACAAGGAGAGGAGAGGAGAAGCAGTGAGGCTTGGTTGAGCTTCAGCAGGATGGATAGACAGACATTGCTCAGGACGATGATGGCGAGCTGAAGCTTCAAGCAAATAAACATCATCGGCCAAACCCATAATCATTATTATTATTATTATTATTACTATTATTATTATTAAAATATGCAAAACACATCAGGAATTATATTTCCAAAATAAATATTACAGCCTTTTACAATATTACATTCCTCATGTGCCGGGCTGAGAACTTATCAATCAAGCCCTGGATTTCGGCATTGAAGACAGCATGATGTCTGTCTGCTGTTAGTTTAGAATCAGTTTATTGCTCGTTTGGTCATTTTGAGGTGATTTACAGAAATCACAGCTGATTTTCATTAAATGACCTCAGGTGAAACTTTGCATCATCAGTTTCATTATTAAAATCATTGAAGCTTTTTCTTTGGTTCTCAGTCATCATATGATTAAACCAGAACGCTTCACATGAGAAAATCTGACGCTGTGGTTCATCATCCTGATGACTCAACATCCTCACATGGTGACGAGCCTCAAACTCTGCTAAATAAGGACATCAAGTCAAAACCACATAGGAAGGTTAAAAAGCTGCTTCATCAAATCCTCTGAACAACCAAATAAAATGAGAGAAAATGTACACAAAAAGTCATCCCCATAAAGTTTTTTTTATTTTCTCTGAAAAATTCAAGTGCTTTTATTAATTTTTCAAATTAAATCATCTGCATAAACTGGCTAAAAAAATGTTTTTGTCTTTCTCAACCTTTTTGTTTTTTAATTGCTTTTACTTTCAGCATCTGAAAGAAAATTTAGCTACAAACGCAGGCTAAAAACACATCTGGAAACTGTTTGTTCCTCTTTAAAGTCACTTCATCAGCTCAACAACTTCTGACAGCTTGTTTTGATCAGCGTATGATGTTTAAAGGACCGTGCCGGTGATTTTGCATGTTTAAGCCTAATAAATACTATCCGCAACACGCTATGTAACTGACAACCATTTTCCCAAACATAAAATTGCATTATAGTTTTTGGGTCATTTTGCCAAATCTCTTAATCTTTTGAAGTCAAATGTTCAAATAAAATACAATGTTACACATTTACATGTTCATCCTAATGTAGAAAGGATTGCCATTTTCTTCCATGTAGCTCTGTTGGATAAGTTAAATAAGTAACTCTGGCAAAAAATAAGAATGATGTGTGTTTCACTGTGATGGATTATTTACCTAAAGCAAGTTTTAATGAACTGAAACAATGGCAGTCTGGAAGGTAGGAAAATCAATTCTAATATTCATAGCTCCAGTAGTATGATTTGAAAAATGGTTGGCAGTAACAATAACATGTATGCGGGATGTATATATCGGGCTCAAACATGCAAAATCACCAGTATGATCCTTTAATATTCAAGGTCCATCACAAACTCTTTCAAAAGATTTTTAAGTAAAATGAGTCACATGCAGCATCTGACGTTAACAAGCCTTTTATTCACCCAGACTGAGCGTTTCTACTTGAAATACTCTAAATCAGCACTTATGAATGTATAGGCACCAAAGCTGTGAAAACCCACACTAACAATGCCCTTTGAATGCAGCATTTAAAGGAAGAACCCAATAACAATTCGATAAACATGTGCTAGTGATTAATTTTATGGATTACTGTGTATAAATGATAGATGCAGCAGCCGTCATGGAACATGGTAGCACGAAACAGGTAAATTCACAAATTTTACATGTTGACTTCAACATGAAACACAAATAAAGAGCCAATCAAAATGAGGCTTTTAGGACAGTTCAGGACCAATGGGTTTGTCTTTACTGGATTCTAAAACAACACCATTGTTTTATTTTCCTACTGGGGAGGGGAAATATGTTTCCTTGTAATTTGGGTGAACTTTACCGTCACAGCCAATGAGTGTTGGAGGTGTTTTTGTTTTTTTTAACTGTCATGTCCTCATCCAACTGAACAAATTCACCTCATTCAACAGAATGAGGAGGAGAATTCAGCAAATTCAACTCATAAAATCATTTGAAATCCACTGTTATAAAAAAACAAAACAAAACAAAAAAAACCACTGTCACATAGCTTAAAACAGCACCCCCTGCTGGCTGAAGCAGCGGCGTGTCAGTGGAGAGGCTCAGCTGCTCAGGCTGGGGAACATGTCGATCAGTGTGGCCTGTTTGCTGCTCCTGCTCAGTGGGTTGGAAGCAGTGATGGAGGGACTCAGGGAGGAGGCGCTGGCGGCCTTTGGAGTCATTTTATTGGCTGAGGAGGAGCGTTTAGGCATCTTTGCAGTCTTTCTGTCAGGTTTAGCGGGAGTCTTAGCGCTGGTCTCTGTCTTGTGTTTGCCTTTCTCTCGGAGCTGGTAGGCGTCAGGAGATCCTTTGTGCCTGTTGGTGATTCGCTCCTTCTCCTCCTTGTTCAACTCCTTCTGCAGGAGCACAGCCAAACGCCTGTCCTCCTCTTCCTGCTGCCACCGGCTCAACAGCTCCGCCTCCCACTCATTGATCTCCTGTCGAACCTTGTGCACTACTGAACCTCCTCCTGACTCCTGGTGAAGTAATGATGATGAAGAAGAATAAGAAGATGAGGAGGTGGAAGGCAGAGAGCAACAGCCCCGCTTGCTGACTGCCTCCTCCTCCTCTGTGTTCTCCAGCTCTGAGCTTTTCCTCTTAGCTGAGGAAGGCCCTGCCTTGCTGGAAAGGGAATGTCTGACCAGAGGTTCAGGTGTGTCCGTCTGCGTGCCGTAATAATCCAGTTCAGGCATTGGATGCTCCGCTGACTCCCTGGAGGACGAATTCATCTGGGAGATGAGGATGTTCTCCTGTAACACAGGAAACAGACATCTGAAAGTTTGTCTCCAGAAGCCTGTGCCATCTCATCTCATCTCATTCACGATAACCCCTGTATATTTTTTTTAATGATAAAATGTCATAACAATATTTCTACTTTCCTTTCATAACATGTGAAACATGAAGAAACTAAATAAGCATGTCTGAAAGTAGCAGATCAGCACCTGATAAATTAGTTCCGAAAATGGAGCTTCCTCTGCTCTTTTCAGCTGAAGGCTAACTGGCTAACAGCCAAAGGAGTAAACACCAAATTAGGAGGTGAGCCAATCAGCTGATTTTAGACGAAAACAAGCAGGAAGTGACTCTGACTCAGTCAGGCATAGCTGGAGCATTAGCTAGTGGTACTTCCTCTGACAGAAAAAGCTAATGGAGTGAAATTCGTGAAGTGATTATTTTTTGTCGAGCTAAAGACATGACAACAGTCCAAAAAGTGAAATAGAAGCTTTAACAAACTTTAAAAAGCTCCACCCAAGATACAACATCCTGAAAAATATTTTTCAAAGATGCTCTACTGGTAATGAGTGATGAGATAACAACGTTAGCTTAGCCACTACACTTTGTTTGAATCACAAACTCAACCACAGACTGTGTGTGTGTGTGTGTGTGTGTGTGTGTGTGTGAGAGACGTNCACAAACTCAACCACAGACTGTGTGTGTGTGTGTGTGTGTGTGTGTGTGTGTGAGAGACGTACTACACATTCTAACTCATTTTATTGTCGTCGTTTCTGTTTTAACAGTATTTTTTCTCAATGCTTACATTTTGGTTTGAGGTTTCACATATTTTGTTTTAATGACCGTAACATTTGAGCTCATTTTATTTACCAATAACTATTTATAAAACATAAATAGACTAGCAGGTCAAGTTAATTTGAGTTGTTTATAAGTTAAAATATTACAGGATTTAGTTATTTGTACTGACAGAAACACTCGACTGTGCTACTTTTACATGTTAGTTAGTAGTTTAATTTACTTCTAAAATCACCAAGACAATATCGTTCTACATTTTTTATATGATCTTGAACATCGTTATTGCTGGGGGTCAGCGGCGACTTCTGATCTCCAGCAGATTTTTAACAATTTATCAACTGATCATTAATGTAGTCTAATAATCAAGAGATCTGTTTACAATGAACCTGGTGATTTTAAACACAGGTAAATTACTTCAAAGCATTTGCTCAACAATGACTTTTAATAAGAAGGTGAAGCCTAAAATGACAGCTTTTCAGGATGAGGCGGAGGTATGTGAGGGACAGATGACGAAACAGGTACAGAAAGATTCAGATAAATATTTAAAACCTGGTTTTAATGGATCCAAATCAATGCTGTTGATTTTGTATGTTTCTGTATTTTGGAGCAGGAGAAACTTACACCGACCTTGTCCGCCGTGAAGCTGGAGGGGCTGGAGTCTGAGCTGCTGGTTTTAGGTGCAAGGAACCTGAAAACACACACACAGAGTCCATTTTGACCACCTGATCTGAATCTCTTCTTCACTTATCGATTATCAATGACTATAAACGGATCAGACTAAATGCTGATCCATTGCTGTTGACAATCTACAATTTTAGGCCGTTTCTGTATAGAAAAGACAATAACATAATATATATGAGCAGAAAAGATCAGCTCTTTGTTTTCCAGAAAAACTGTATAATCAAGCAACACTGACCCCTAAAGGCAAACTGCAGCAACAGCACAGTTCTATATTTAAAGGAGCCTACGGTGATTTTACATGTTTGAATACAACCCACATACATGTTACGTTACTGCCAACCATTTTCCAAAACGCTGGAAAACTGGAGTGTAAATATTAGACTTGTTTTTCCTACCTTCCAGACTGCCATTAGATTCAGTTCATTCCAGTACGCTATAAAAAAGTCAACTTGCAGAGACTTGAGACGTGCTAAAGATAAATAATCCGTCACAGCAAACATGACATATACTTTTTTTTTTTTAGTTGAAGTTACTTTATTTAACTGATTCAATAAGGAGCTGCACGGAAGAAAATGTATGTCTCAGTTAGGGAATATAGTCCCAGAAGACAACTCTTACAGATAGAGTAAAATGGCCATGATTTGTACATGTGAACATGCGTGTTAGCAGGTGAAACATTGAATTTTAAGGTGGGTGTATCACCTGAACATTTGATTTTGAAAGATAAGGGGATTTGGCAAAATAACAGCAAAGCTAAAATACACTTTTATGTTTTGGAAAATGGTTGGCAGAAACATAACATGTATGTTTGTCGTACTTACTGGGCTCAAACATGCAAAATCACTGGTATGGTCCTTAAAAAGGTCCAAAAGCATACATAGTGGATGCTGAGCATAACATGATGAGGTAAATGTGTGAAATGAAAATGATTAATCAGTGTAGTTGATGGTTCTCCTGGCTCAGATTCAGCGATGAATCAAACTCACCTCTCTATCTGTCCAGGGCCGGCCTTCTCTTTCTTCTTGGTGGGAACGATGTTGGCAGGATGATTGTTTTCCTGGGAGAAGGGAGCAGAGTTCTGCAGGAGGAAGAGGAGGATGATCAAATCAATTCACGTAAGAATCGAGATTCAACAGGATTGAAAATCACAAGAAGAACAGCCATCGTCACGTATACAGACCAGCTGTTGGCTGATCAGTCTGGCCAGCCTCTCGTCATCCTCCTTCCTCCTGTTCTCCTCCAGCATCTGTTCCTCATCCTCAGCCAGCAGCCTGTGGATGTACTCCTCACTGGCTCTCCTCTCCTCCTCTTCCAGAGCTCGCTTCTCCTCCGCCAGCTGACAGAAATAACACAAGTAAAATACAACATGGCAGATAAAACACTTTCCATGGTTGCTTAATCAACATGAAATGGATCGTCTGCGTGTCCATTTCCACATATCCTGGCATTCATGGTTCTCACACTTTCATGATGCCCACACACTTCAATTCTGGGACTTTGGGCGGAGCTGTAGGACAAAGCTGTTCTTAGCGGCCCGCCCGAATACAAAAACAAACCCAGTGGACATAGAAGTAGTTTCCTGTTTGGTCAGCCTCAACAAAACACAGAGGAAGTGAAAAGAGAGTTGATGTTGATTAACAAATTGCTGTTATTTTCATTGGCTGTAAGACGAAAAAGTTTTTTTG
>VXCM01001885.1:16305-87073 GCA_014773175.1 Lucifuga dentata
TCTCTCTCTCTCTCTCTCTCTCTCTCTCTCTCTCTCTCTCCCTCCCTCTCCATCTGCTTGGGCAATCATTGATGAAGGCAAAATTAAACAATTGAATCATTTCAAAAATCATGACCACGTGAGCGACCCTCAAAAGCACCTCAACGGCTGGTTGTTCAGAAAAACTGTAATTATGTCACATTTTCCACAGGTCCACTACGCACAAACCAGCCTTAACACTTCTACTTGGATCTAAGTAAGTAAGCACTTCTTGTGTTCTCAAACAAAAACCCATAAATATAGAAAGTGAAGACTGATACTGATTTGGAGGCGGAGCTTACTTTGCTGATCTGGTCCTCATATTCCTGCCTCACCTCTCCTGGCTTGCTCACTCTTGGAAAAGATGCTGAAACTGTACACAAACCAAAACAAAAAAAAAATCAATTATCAAAAGGGCTTAATTTTCTATTCATAAATTAACTGTGGCAGGAGCTTCAGATGTGCAGATATCAATGCACTGTGTGTGTTTGTACCTTCCAGGTCTTCGTCTGCGGCGTCCTGCCCACTCAGCCTCCTCTGACACTGCAGAGGGAAGTCACTCTGAATCTGCTTCCACAGACACTCGTTCACCAGCGTTTTGTTTCTGCTGTGCAGTCTGGCCCAGGTGGAAACTCTCTTCCTGCACATAGGGCAGCACAGTGTGGCTTTGTCCACTGACTCCAAGAAACAGCCCTGACACCACCAGAAGAGACACTAGTTCAGGACCACAATGCATTAAAAGGACCAGTGATTTTGCATGTTTAAGCTCAATAAATACTACCTGAATACTCATTACGTTACTGACAACCATTTTCCAAAACAAAAACAAACAATTATTTTGCCAAATCCCCTAATCTTTCCAAATCAAATGTTTAGGTGATAAACCCACCTTAAAATTCAATGTTTTACCTGCTAACATGTATGTCTGATTGTAGAAGGGATGGTCGTTTTAATTTCTCTGTAAAACCAGACTTTTCCTGGGACTATATTTCCTGACGGAGACAGACATTTTCTTCCGTGCAGCTCCATATTAGACCAGTTAAGTAAAAAAAATAAGAATGATGCTTAGTTCACTGTGGTGGATATTTATCTCAAGCATGTTTCAAGTCTCTACAAGTTGATTTTAATAGCGTACTGGAATGAACTGAAACCAATGGCAGTCTGGAAGGTAGGAAAAACAATTCTAAAATTTACTGCTCCAGCTTTATGTTTTGGGAAATGGTTGGCAGTTATGTCACATGTATGCGGGTTGTATATATATACTGGGCTCAAAAGTGAAAAACCACCGGTATGCTCCTTTAAAGGTCAGGTTCAGATTTAGCAGACTGATTGGAAGTGTTATGCAATTTAAAAAAATATTTTTTTTTCTAAGAAATATTGTTAAATGACTCAAACGTCGTGCTGAAATTGGCCTTAACAGTAACGGGATGCTGACCTTGCAGAACGTGTGTGTGCAGGGAAGCGTCACTGGCTCCATGAAGATCTCCAGACAAACCGGGCAGAGGCAGTCCTCCCGGGACAACGCATGACCTCTCCTCCTCCCTCTACCGCCACCCGACACTGATGACACCTCCACGTCCGGCACAGGTGCCATCTGGTGCTCCTCCTCCTGCTCCAACTCTTCCCGTCTGATTGGTCACAGGACAACTGAAAGACTCAACACGTCGGCCTGCAGGAGAAACAAACGCACAGTGATTTAAAGCTGCAGTCAGTGATCTCACAATCAGCAAATCCATAAAACATTAACGCATCAATATGATGAATAAAAATACAGGTGCACACATTGTTAAATATGCTGCATTCAGCATCAGCCCTTTTCTTTTCACATTCATTGTGCTGAAGATCTGCATCCTCCCCAACTATAGGGAGGGTTGATTGATAAGTTGTGAGACAACCATAGAAAACAAACTCCTACGAACTAGACTGTATGACACCAACCCTAGTGACACCACTGTTTAGGAATACAGATAAAATTATCTGGCCTGACAGAAATTAGAGGCTTTATGAATAATTTCAGTGGCTATAACAGAAACATGTTGGTACCATGTATGACCTCTGTGTTGCTCTGTAAAACTGACTTCATCTACCTTCTGTTTACATTATGAAACATCCAAACCCTTGATGTGATTTGAAGAAAAACACAATGCGATAAAGTCTACACAGAATGAGTTCATAAAGGACTGGAAACTTTCTGAGTCTTGCTTTCTCCTCTGAATAACTGTGGTTCTATCGTGTGACTTTCTGATGTATTTGCTTACTCTAAAGATGTTACCTGTAAAGAATGCAGTTGCTTGTGCAGTAAAATGTGCTGTTTTGCACATTTAGAGTCCGTTTTAAAGTTAACAGTTCTAACAGCTCTGAATTTTGTTTCGAGATGTGAGTGAATTCAGCTGAAATAAAAACACTGTTAACACAATTTGACAACGCTGGCAAAGTCCAAGTTACCAAACGGTGACTAAAAGTTCAGTTTATTTTATTACTGAAACAGTTAGCAGGCAGTTAAAGTTAATTCCCAAAATGGAACGGAAACATTTATATTATCCGGCAGTATTCATGCAGATGTTAAACCCTGTATTCATGCGTACTCTGTTCATTTTGTTGTGTGAGGCCTGTTATCGTCCCATTAGCTTCTGAAACCAACACAGCTAGCGTTAGCAACCAGGCTAATCTCAGGCCGGTGCTCCGCTCTAAATTGTGTGTTTTAAAGTCCTTCACAGAATTCACTCGTCGTTTTGAATTCACTCTTGTCTTTCCCAAACAAACCGAATAAAAGACAAAAGTTGTTACCTCAAGCTGCCATCACGTCACCGCACGCTGAAGAAAGTTTCGGACTTGTGTCTTGTCGGAGCTCCACGTCCCGCAAACAATCTGTTAAACACTGAATTCCCGCGTGAACAAAGGCGGTGCAGTACGCATGCGCCAAACAGTCTGTGCGGTGCATTCAGGGGCCCTATTAACGATCCAGTAAAGAAAAATAATTTTTATTATGTACTTCATAATTTACGCTAATTAAAGTTTTAGCTGTTGTTGACACTGTGTCAGAGAGATGTTTATGGTCATTTTTTGAGACTGGAATGAGTCTGTGCTATTGTATTGACCTCCATTATATTTAAAGGCCCCATACCGGTGGTTTTGTATGTTTGAGCTCAATAAATACAACCCACATACACATTGTGTCACTGACAGCCATTTCCCAAAACATACTACTGGAGTGGTAAATATTAGATTATGTTTTTACTACCTTCCAGACTGCCATTGGTTTCAGCTCATTCCAGTAAGCTATAAAAATAAACTTTCATAGACTTGAAACCTGCTTGAGATAAATAATCCATTACAGCAAACCAAATATCACTTATTTTTGTCTAAGTTACTTAATTTAACTAATCCAACATGGTGCTGCCAAGAAAACTTCACCAGGGAATATACACAGGGAATTCCCTTTCCAGTCTAGTCTAGACATGACCCAGGCCACAGAGATTAAATTGATATCATCTTCTCATCTGAGTCTGAGGAGAACAGGAAGATTTACATTAATATCAGAATGGTCTTTGAACTGACTTTGATGTGACAATCTAACACAGTTTTATAGTGAATTTTTTAACAGGGATTTAACATCCAGTGGTTTCCTTTCAAGTCAGTTCACAGAAAAAAAAACACGAAGACAGGAAGAATAAATAATGTTCCACATTTGTTGTCTTAAACATTGTTTAAAATTTGTTTAAAATCTGTTCAGTTCACAATATAACTCCAGAAAAAAAAAACACAGAAAATCATGAAAACAACAAATAAAACTTTTAATGATCTGATTTTTCACACATATAGTTTACATTATTGTTTTTTCATCAGATTTTTTTTTCCAGTTTCTAATGTTAGAAATAAATACAGATAAATTGAATTTTTTCATAACATAGCAGTGCAGGTGTCATTCGTTGGTGAAGCCCTCATTCCAGGGGAAAACGCTCTTCTGTTTTCTGCGTTTGCTGCTGGGCTCTAATGAGTTCTGGTAGTCAGTACAGTGGTGTTTCTTGAGCTGTCTGGAGTCTGAGAAGCCCTGAGCGCAGTGTGGGCAGGAGTACAGCTTCACCCCCGTGTGGATCTGCATGTGGGACTTCAGCTGGTTGGACTGCCTGAACTTCTTGTTGCATATGACACACTCGTAGGGTTTTTCTCCAGTGTGGACCAGCATGTGCCTGTGGAAATTCTGCGGTGTCCTGAACTCTTTCCCGCACTGGTCACATTTGTGCGGTTTGACTCCGGTGTGAAGGAGCTCATGCTGCTTCAGCTGGGACAGTAGGATGAATCCTTTCTGGCAGACGGCGCAGACGTGTGGCCTCTCGCCACTGTGCTGCCTCATGTGGTACTGGTACAGGTGTTTCAGGTGGAAGGACTTCCCACACATGTCGCAGGTGAACTCCTTGTTTTCGGCGTGGCTCTTCTCGTGTGTTTTCAGAGTGGTGGTGCTGCTGAAGCTCTTCAGGCAGATTTTACAGCTGAAGGGTTTGATCCCGCTCAGCTTTCGCCTCGGCGTCCCGCTGCCAGCTTTCACCCTGTCCTTGTTTTCGTGCACCAGTTGCTGGTGCTTCTGCAGCTGGCAGTTGTAGAAAAACGTCTTCCCGCAGAGGTCACACATGAACGGCTTCTCAACGCCATGGACAAGCATGTGAGTCTTCAGTGCCCAGGTTCCTGAAAACCCCTCTCCACACTTAATACACCTGAAACAAGAAGAACAAAAGATTAAAGGTGCAGTACGTTTGGTTTACTGAAGTTTGTAGTCTCAAATGGACTCCAGATAAAGCTGTTTCTAACATACATTCCCAGAGTCCCAAGAATAACAATAAACAGCAGATGATGGCTGATAACGACATTAAATTTGGGATTACAGCACTGTGAGGGTTAAACGTAAAATATCAGCAAAGCTTCTAAAAACTCCTTAGACAGTAAAGGCTTTAATGTATTTGTACCCTGAGTGAAAACAGCACTGCTGCAGGGTGAATACCTGAAGGGTTTTTCTCCATTGTGGAGCAGGAGGTGCCTCTGGAAGTTGTACTTCAGCCCAAAACTCAGTCCACATGTCTGACACACGAAAGGTTTTTCCCCGGAGTGGACAATCCGGTGCTGCAGCAGCCCCATTTTACACTTAAAGGCCTTTTCACACTCGGAGCATTTGAACGGGCGTTCCTCTGAGTGCGCCCTCTTATGGACACGCAGGTTGCTGGCGGTGGAGAACCTCTTCCCACAGGTCAGACAAGGGTACGGCCTGGCTCCGGTGTGGATCGTCTGATGTTCGCGCAGACTCTTCTTCCTGGTGAAGTCCTTTCCGCAGACGTCGCACATAAAAGGCTTCACCTCTGCGTGCGTCACTTTGTGGTATCTGAGTGCGCCCTTCGAAGTGAACGTTCTGCTGCATAAGTCACACTCCAGAGGGTTTTCCTGGAGCTGGTGAAACTTTTGGTGGACTCTGAGTTTTTTCAGCAGACTGAATTTCCTGTCGCACTGGTCGCAGTGCAGGAGTTTTTCTGGGTCGTTCGCCTGAGCTTCTTTCACCTTGTGCGACAGCAGGTGCTTCTGCAGAGTCTTTTCTTTGTAGAAACCTTTCTCGCAGCGGTCACAGGGGAACGGTTTGACGTGACATGTTAAGTGTTTCTTCAGCTGGTTGTACTGATGGAAACCTTTGTAGCAGAGCTCGCAGAAGAATCGCTTGTCTTTGTACAGCTCTCGCCTTTTCTTCCTCCCCTGCTCCTTCATGTCTTCTTCACTGAGAGCTGGAGAGAGGCGAAACATTAAAGTTACCACACAGACAGAAACCAGACACAAAGGCCTTAAACAAACCCTCATGATGATGAATTGCCTTATTAATTAAAAGCATCCTATCAGTGAATCACTGGAAGCCTTATTTTGAAAGAGTGATGAAATACTAGTTCCTGATTGATAAAACTCTTTGGCTACATCAACACATTTACATTTTAAGTGACTTTTGTATGTTGGATCAGTGCTAGGCATTACAGGGAGGAACACTGAGCTGTTAGATCAGCTGCAGTTTTGGCAAAAACCTGAAAGCCAGCACATGCCAGGCATGAGCATCTTATATGTCACAATTAGTTAAAAAAGAAAAGAAAAAAAAAAGTTTTATGACAACATGCTACTTGAAATAGAAATACACTGTCAAATTAGGTTTACATTACCAAAAGTGGGAGCAGTACAATATCTGAGGCCTTTTACACTGCATTGTATTTTGTACATAATGTAACTTAGCATCAGCCTCTAACATCCCTTCACCTCTGCCAGATGTACTAAGAATAAAATCTAACATTAATTCACACCTGTTTGACTTTCAGTGACAGTTTTTTCTGCAGCCCTCTCCATAACTTCATCTGTCTTAATCTCTGCTTCCTGGAAAAGACAAAGAAAGAAATTTTATCACTCACATTCTGAAATACAACCCTACAGAGAGGACCAAATGAGGAAAGACATGGAGCTCATAGTCAAACACAAAGCTACAAAGAGAATCCAAGCATCAGGACATATATCTGCGAGGATGAGAACTGAATTTTTTTCACTTTGTTTGGAGTTACAGGGACACCTACCATCACCTAATTTAACTGGTCAATCACTGGCAGCTGAAGTTATGCTGTGCTCAATGTCAACTTGAAACTAGGAATTTCCTAAAAGTCAAAGAAAACGCCACCTCTTCTGATTCAGAAAGTCAGAGAAGCTTTCCCAAACTCGAGTTCTGAATTGACATTTCAACATGGATGCTCATACCATAAACAGTAATTTCTCTATTTATAAATGATGTTTAGAAGCATTTTCTTTAAATTAATCAGCATGTAGACACAGTAACAGGTCAAACATGTAACACTCAGTAGCTGTTCTGAAAAGGTAAATAGCTCATAAATGTTAAAATGTAGCTTCTTTTGGTCCACAAAAACCAAAACTAAAGTTTTCATGGAGACATCCATGTTGTCTCCCACTTTGTTTAGCTCGAACCTGTGGTAGTCATAAATGATGTCAGAGTTATGACTTCCCAGTTCTGAGATACAATGAATGCAGCATTAACCTCTTTTCTGGTGATATGCATAAGTTGTGCTGCTACTTTGGTGCATTTTATGTGTTTTATTGGTAGAAACTGTAGGGATAATATCTTACAGCATATCTCTACAAATATCCTATTTATGACACCCACCAATAGTCTGTCACATATCATCATTTTCATCATCATCCTCATTAATGACTTTATGAAAACATCAGTTGGTCCTAATCAGGAGACCTTGTTGTAGATTACTGCTTATGTACAATATAAACAGATTTATTTACGATCTCACTTACAACAAGAACTTGTTCTGCTTCATGTGAAGTGTCATGGCTGGCTGTCACTGTTGCACCTGCAGGCTCAGGGAGCGGCTGCTTAGTAACCACAGGAAGTGATGTCAGGTCAGAGCAGGGGTGGCTTACACTGAATGTGGATTCATCTGGGCTGAGGTAAACTTTCATCTTTGTCAAAACCTCATTCTGAACACCAGCCTGAATCGTAGCCTCCAACGAGGCGCTGACAGCTTGGCTCAGTTTCTCGAGCAATGGTTCAGAGGTGGGGCTGGTTTGACTAGTGTTCGGGCTGGGAACCGGCTGGCTGATGATCATCAGAGGAACCTGAGAGTTACCGCTCGCTCTATCCGAAGATTTGGTTGAGCTGAGGATGGCCATGGCCAAGGCAGCAGGGTCAGCTGCCGGTTGGTTGATGTCCAGCGACAGGGCGGGGCCATCTATGATAACAAGTTCATCACAAAATACACAAATATGTTTACTTCCAAAATTAAAACAATTTAAGACTGCAAAGAAAACAACAACAAACACAACACACACAAATGTAATCAGGTCCATTTGAGGAGGAAAATTGTGTAGTTTGTTCATAACTGGAATATCAAAGTTTTTTTGTACATCTCTGACTTTTTCCTCATGACAAAATCTGTTGAATCTATTTTCTGTAATGCTGAAATCTTAAACTGACCCGACTGTTTGATTTTGTAGACCATCTGCATCTTGCTCTTCTCAGCTGCAGCATTCTTCTTGACCTTCGACCTCAGCTCAGCTTCCAGATGCCCCACCTTACCCTTCAGGGTTTCATTTTCTTTTGCCAGACTCATGTACAGCTCTCGGAAAACTCTGCAGATTTTACGAATGGCCTCCCTGGCCATGACGTCCATAATAGAGGTCAACTGAGCCTGAACAGAAAACATAAAGGGGCACAGTTAAAACATATACATAAAGTTTATTATCAAAGATGACAGGAAATGGTAAATATGGATTGTGGGCTGGAGGTCTGGACAGTTGTCATCTGAAGTTCAGACTCCTTCCCTTCCTCTCCAATACCCCCATTTGACCTCCACTCCCTGTCTGCTTTTTTAATCACTTCTCCTTCTTTATTTTTCCTTTCTCTTTTCTTTGTAACCTTGTTTCATTATTTTCACAGTCCTCCATACGTTCCTTAGAGGAGCTTCCCGGTGATTTTCTATGTTTAAAGCCAATAAGTACAACCCACATATATGTTATATTACTGCCAATCATTTAACAAAACATACTGCTGGAGCGGTAAACATTAGAATTGTTTTCCCTACCTTCCAGACTGCTACTGGTTTCTGTTCATTCCAGTACGTTAATAAAAAATCAACTTGCCAGAGACTTGAAACGTGCTTGACCTAAATAATCCATCACAGCGGACACGATGTCTATTTATTTATTTGTCAAAATAACTTTATTTAACCGTTTCAACTATTTGCACCTGCAAAGAAAACTGTCTCCACCAGTGAATATAGGGAATACACAGGGAATACACACAGATAACCCAGGAGAAGGTGACTTTTAGAGACTTTAAAAACGACCCTGCCTTCTACATGCCTTCTGTATGTAGCAGGAGCAGGAGAAACATTGAATTTTAAGGTGCTGGTAGGTGTATCACCTGAACATTTGACTTTTGAAAGATTAGGGCATTTGGCAAATAACACATAAACTAAAATACGGGTAGCATTTATTGGGCTGAAATGGTCCTTTAAACACACTTATGCGGTTTGTAACTATCTTCATATATCTGTCCTGTCTACGTTTATAAATGCTATGTAAATTCCTCACAAACAATAAGCTACGTTAGATTGATTTACATAAAAATGAACAGATTTTTAACACGCGTTTCGGACACTTATTTTTTTTTTTTTTTTTTTTTTTTTTTTTTTTTTGCTGAGCAAAGGCGGAAGTGAGAGCAGGGTGTTGCTCTGGGTTCTACTCCCATCTCTGCGCCTGGCCAAACTTCTCTTTAACAGACTTATCACCAGTTTCAAACCGCCTCCGGTTCCTTCCGGACTCACCCTGCGCTCCTCTCGGTCCTCCTCCGCGCTCATCCTCTCCTGGATCACACACACCGTCGCTTCCACCGCCGTCTCCATGATCTGCGACGTCTGGCTCAGAAAAGTTTGGCTCGCCACGGGGGCGTCTGCGCCGCGGGGCCGCTGCATCCTCTATGGTCCGCGGGCCTTTCCTCCGCTCTTACCCGGATCGAATCAGCAAGGCTTATCGGTTTTTGGAGCTGTTTGTTTGATTAAATTTAAGTTTGTGTTCCGTGGAAAGTGAAACACAACAACAACATCCGGAGATGGTTCTCTGCTCTGTGTCCAAGATGGCGCCCTACGGCTTTGTTTACATCCGGGTTACGCTACGTAATACCGGATGTTTTTAAATTCTGGTTCAATGCGTCACCTTTAAGAGCTACAAAATATCGAGAAAAAAGGCGAATTGAAACTTTAAAAAAAATATTTTCAGAATTAGCTTTAATTGACTTTCGCATATTCACCCGTTTGTTCCTAACATTTTTAAAATTGGTTAAATTTGTATTCTTCTTCGACGGCAAGAATGTAGAATTACAATCTCAATATTGTCAAAGTAGTATATTTGCAGATGTAAATATTTACATACTTTTAACGGATATAAAAATGAACTCATATTGTTATAAAACCCTTTCGTGTATGTATTTTGTTATGTGTGAAATGTATAAAACGATCCAAATTTACTTGTATAGTATGTTTACTTACTGTGCTAAACCCAATTTATGTATTTATATAAATTGTTTTCTTCTGTTTAATTATTAATGCAAGTTTGCGACATCTTTCAACATCTTTACTGTTGTCGGTTTTCCTGTTTCAAACACATTGAATCAACCAAATGATCCATGATAACAGGCAGAAATATTTAATCACCACATATGAATAATAAATCTATTTCTGTATCCCATACTTATACCTCATCACACCAGAAAGTGTTTAATAGGCCCCATAATTACTGCTTTAAATACAAAGTGAAAAATCAGCATTGAAGAGATTCAGATAATCAACATGGTCCAGTACCTTAGATTGACATTTGTCTTTTGTCTTAAATGTGCAACAATACAATCTTCCAGTTTTAGTTTCTCTACGATCGTTTGGTCTGATTTAGAAATCAAACTCCTCATTTGTGAAAGGTCACAGTTCATCCTATGAAAGGTAAAATGTCTTCCTGGGTAACAATTTGTGGTTCTGGGAATGTTCTAGAATGTTTCTAAACAGCTCTAGAATATTCCCTTTTGGCAATTAATGCAGTTCAGAGAAAGGCCTGAAGGTTAATGTTCCCAATCTTACAAGAAAACTTTCCCATGAAACCTTCAGAAAATATTCCCCAAGGGTTCTGTAAAGGTTTTACGATATAATCAAATGCGAATCTTCAGAGAACATTCCCCAGCAGGTCTATAATGGTTCTGTAATATATCCAAATAGCAACCTTCAGGGAATGTTGCATGAGGCACAACCAAGGCAACCTTTACACACAAAAAATCTTTTGGGAATGTTCATAGGACCAACAAAGAAAACTGCAACATAGCAAGAAAATTATGCTATGTCAGAGAACGCTGCAGGAACGTTGACAGTTTCTGTAGTTTAACACCCAAACAGATTCTTAATCTTTACTGTTTCAGTAGATACTGTGAAGATCTCATCGAGTTTTTTTTGGTTGATCATGAAATAGGTCCAGTGGTTCTCCTGTGCAGGCTGTCATGTTCACACGAACATTCTACTTCGTCCACAGCTGATGGTTTTCAGTCCAGGTTAGTGAAGAAACGATACAAACTGGCCAGAATGTGACCAGAGAGAACACGGAGAACTCAAGTTTAACTGCCTAACAGGGATGAAATATCCATTTTGTTCACTCTAGTTGTGTTTGTCTCTGTATGTGGTATTCTCTATGTTCTGCCTGAGTCATCCCATAATGCACCTCTCTCTCTCTCTCTCTCTCTCTCTCTCTCTAGAAACAGGATCCTTCTGTCTAACACAGATTCCTTTTAGTCATCCTGTATAAAGTGTCATTTTGGCTAAAGGTCCACAAGTCCTGAAGGAAAATTTCAAACAGAGTCTGATGAGCTTTTTCCCAAAGAATTATGTTCATGTACAACTGTTTTCATTGGCAAATTACATTTTGGATGAACTGTAATTCTGCTTTGTAGACATAATTTGTCAACACACACATTGCTGGTGGGCCACCTCACATCTGGGCCATTGCAATGCGAAAACATGCTAAATAACTAAGAGCACAGCCCTCTAGATGGCGTTGTTTCTGACATTCTATTCCAATGTCAGCAATAAAAAATTGTTATCAGTCAAACGTCTTTAGTATTTATCTTCCAGGTGGTGGCACTGTGGTGGGCCAAAGCGAGCGCCAGTATCAAATTCCCCACCCCACCCCCCCAAAAAAAGCCCAAAACTAGCATTTAGTCAGCTTAGCACTAACAGTAAAGCTAGCTCACTCGTTCATATTTTGTGAAAGGTAGAGTGATTTCATTCTGAAAGGTTGACTCTATTCAGCATACTAAAGCACAGTGTCACCAGTGTTCTAGCTTTAACATTAGCATTAGCTTTAGCTTTGTGGGGAAAATAACAAGTTATGTTGGAACTCTTAAGTGGAGGTCCCTTCATGTAAAATTCAAGAAGGAAAAATGAAAGTTTTCCTTAAAGCAGCACCAACGTATGGAAAAATGCTGCAGTACTGCTTTGGCATAAAAGATTGCTGATAAAAGTAAATTACACTTTATCACTTTACAAAAAAAGTATACATCAAGAAAATCACATGGAATATCCCATGCTTTGGATACAAATGATAAACTGATTGTGAAAAATGTTCACATTTTCATATGTAAGAATTTTATGATCTGATTTCAAATGCGTTTGTCATGACTTTAGAAAGAAAGCATGTTTTAATTGGTTGCCTCATCCTGTATTAAAAAAAAAACAAATTTTTCTTAAGGTGCTATTTTCAGCTTTCATCCTCCAATCGTTTCCCATAGTTCCTCATCCTCCAGGGACTTCTTTTGTTTCTTTTTGTTTTTATCAAAATTCATCTGCTTCTCAGAAAAACTGAAAGACTCAACACCTAAAATCATGATTAACATATGATTATCTCATTTTAGTCGCTGAAATTTGTTTGATGTGTTTAGTGGATTCAAGGCCTTTAGCGTCTCCTCTGGTCCTTTGTCCTCTCTCTCTCCTCTTTTCCACTTGTTTTCTTCCTTTTTGATAGAAACCTGCTGAACTCTTGACGATACCAGCAATCAGTCTCATCATGTTCACACAATTCCTCTTTTTCAAACTGATGGCATCATTTTTGAAATTTACATCAAATTATAAAATATACTTTTTGTCTGTGCTGAGATAAAGGTAAAAATGTGAGTAAGCTGTATACATGGCCAGAATTTGATGCATTGTGTAATCAGAGTATGAAGAGTCTGTCAGGTGAGGAAATGCATGTGGAGGCGTCTTGCTCTCATTTAAACTTCACATGCCTCAATAAATGATTTACAATCATATAATGTAGTTATGTTACTCAGAGTAAGATTACTCTGATTTATGCCAGTATCAACCTAATTATGGCATTTATATGATGTTTGGAAAAAAAAAAATTGTGTTCCTTAATCAGAGTATAATTGAAGTTTTAACGTGCATGTAAACGTACAGTCAAAACATATTGTCATCTGTTCTCACCACTGTATGTGCTTGTTTATTGTAAACTACTGTGTAAGAGCAGGAAACACAACTTTTGTGTTTGCCGTTAAATAAAATCCAGGAGGAAATAAACCAAATTTTCATTTTAAACATATCTTATGGTAAAAACTATGAAAATCCAAAAATGACAATTATTCTTATAGCAGGAACTGATCCAGAAAGAAATCCCTAATAATGATTGGCTCAGGATATTGTTAGTTATGAGAGTGTTGAAAATGAAGACAGTAGCAGGAGTAAAGTTGGTAGTACCTGAAGTAAATTTGATAGTACTTCATCAAAAAGTAGCAAAAGCCTCTTCCAGTCAAATTAACCAACTATCAGGATGTAATCTTCTAAATTGTGATCAGTAGAGTTTAATGAAAAAGAGGAATAGTGTGAACTAGCTGCTTAGAGAACATCGTCTGGGTTTTCCTGGATGGGGGTTCGGGCTTTGCGCCGGGGTCTCAGTGCACTGAAGCAGGATGAAGCAGTCAGGGCGATGCGGCTCAGGCCCACGTTCAGGCAGTGAACCTCCGAGGTGACGGGAACCTCAGAGAAGAGGGCGCGGTCACGGGACAGACGGCTAGAGCTGCCACCGTCACTGTTCTCGATGTCTTTAACAATGTTGAGGATCTCCTGGCGCTCCACCTGCTGAGTCATTCCCCGGATGTTCAAAATGGCTGACACATGCTTCTTCCTGGAAACACACAAATAGATAGGAAGATCTGAACACAGGAAACATATAATATTATCATGTAAAACCACCTTATATGTTTTTTTTTAAGCTAAAGCTGACCTTAACCATGCTGAGATGTCACAAATAAAACTAGAAGTCACCAGAGAGCTTCAGAAATCTAGTTCCCAAACCATTTTAGCTCCTACACCAGGAATAAGTACCCTCTGATGGTTCCACAACTGCTGGATGGAGTTCACAAGACTGGACATCTCTGATTGGTCAAATGCAATCCTACCCAAGTGGACAACCTTGCAACAATTACATTTCACCTGGAATCACTCATAAAATGATGTAGAGCCAAGAATAAGTTTAAAAAATGAAACGACTACAAAAAAATGACAGCAGCACTTCCACTCAGGATGAGGATTGTCATCAGAAGCTAAAGTGCATGTTTGTGTTGTGGAAAAGATGCAGTGGTGGATACTTCCGGGTAAAATAGTTCCTAAAGCTATAGGTCTTGATGCCCAATTCCAGTCCTTAGTTTGTATTTTTTGGACAGCGTGTTTACATCTTCTCTTGATTTTAAGTGGCTCATATCTGATACCTGTCTATAAACGGTTTTGACCTGAAACACCACAACTGCAGAATCACGGGTTTACGCATTCGCACATTTCTGAGACGGATGTAAAGAAACGCTGCAATGAGACAAATATTTGTCCAAGCTGTTGCTTTCTGAAGCATCATTAAAGGTCACCAAATCATGTTTACAGACAGAGAAGAAGGATTAGAGCACCGGTTGCTGCAATGATTGCTGCTACCTCAGTTCACAAGATGCAAACAAGGACTTATGATTGGTGGATCACGTGGTTGAAATTTTGACAATGAACAGTGGGTTAGAAACTTTACAATGTGGAGAGAAACACTCGATATCGGTTGATAGCAGCCAGGAGCAACAGGATATCTGAAAAACTAAAACGTGAAGGAACAGCAGTTTTACTCCAAGCTCCTCTCTCTCCCTAAAGGTGAGTTGACGTATGCTACGGAGGAAACTCATTCCAGCTGCTCGTTTCCATGATCTTTCTGCAGCCTTTTCATAATGTGACCCACTCATGACCTGGAGAAACCATGTGAAAGGTCAAACATAAATACAGCGAAACCTCAGTGCAGCTATTAGGAGAACAATAAGGAGAGCACCAGGTTTATTATAGCACACATTCCACTGGCCTGTCTTTAGGGGTTACACACACACACACACACACACACACACACACACACACACACACACAGTGTTTCCTATACGAGTTTTCGGGGAAGTTTCGGGCTCACTGGGTTAAAGGTGAAACTCCATGGCAGCTATGTCACGCTCACGGAGGAAGCGAAGTGTTGATGCTTTGTCTTTAGTCTCTTATCCATGCACACACGCGTGCACACACGCACACACATACAGACACACAGAGCTTCTTTTAAAGTGTGCCAGCCACCAGGACTTCCCTTAAAAATAAGGAAACTAGTCTGTTGTGACTTTTAACAAGCAGAGCTCCCTGTTGATGTCTCAGGGATTCTAAAAGTGGTTCTGGACGGGGAATTACTGCAGATAAAATCCTACTTTGACAACCAACATCGTTAGTTGTGATGGCTGAAATACCTGTCCATGAAGCAAACCCTTAAACACACCTGAAGACATAAACTCCTTTAAGCCTTAAGGCTGCAGTATGCTTCATCCTACATGCCTGTCAGAGAGTCAGAAGGTAGCAGAAACGCACTTCCTACCAGCTAAAACTGGGGAGTAATTCCAAGAAAATTTGGAAATCTACCTGACCAGGTGTGAGGTGATGTGTGAAAGTGGAGAGGGTTTTAATTTTGCTTTCAAGCTCTGTTTTCTTTCTGTTGCTGTGTCCATTTCCCAAAGAGAAGCAAAAGTGAAATTGTGCAATTGGCAACTGGCCAGTAAATATTAAGATGGACCTCAAATCTAACAGATTATATGCAGACATGTGGATGGACATAGATAAGGTTTTCTTGAGTTGCCATCTAGTGTTTAATATGAGAACTGCAGCTTAAAGGATCATATCAATGGTTTTGCAAGTTTTATCCCAATAAATACAACCCATGTACATGTTCATTAAATGCAGTGTGGGACTAAACAGGAAGTGAATTTTTGGATATTCGTCGCACCTGACATCAGGAAATTCCCTGACCAAAACGCCAACCTCCATCTGAATGGATGGAATGTCCTCCAGCTGGATGATCTCTGAAATGTGAGACAGAGCGCTGTCTAACCAGCTGGATGGAGACTCCTAGGGAGAGAGAGAGAATAAACAACCAGGAGTCAATAAGTGATCTGTATTGTTTCAGTCAGTCTGTTTGAAGTCAGCCGTGTGATGTTTTCAGTGTATCTGGATTTAAGCCACTAGAAGGAGCCACAGTCAATAAATTTCAGCCTTACATTTTTATTTTTCAAATTTTATATTCAGATTAATTCTCAGGATGAGACTCCACAAACCAAAGAGCACTGTCAATACTGAAGCTTAGAAATTATGTATCTTTTAACAGCACATTTTCATGACCTTTGACCTTTAAAATGCAACTAACCAGGTCCTTAAAGAGGACTTTGATCTGTCTGCCTTCATCCCTGAGGCGTCCGGCCATCCTCTTCCTCATCTTCTGAGATGTGCAGATGATTCTGCCTCGCATGACTGAGCGGAGATACTCCATCACCACACGACGATGAACCTCCGCTACCAGGAGCTGAGAGAGAGAGAGAGAGAGAGAGAGAGAGAGAGAGAGAGAGAGAGAGAGTCACAAACTAACCACACCAAACTATATAGGTATGAAAACACCCTAACAGTCCTCCTAGAGGCTCATATATTGATTACACGTGAGTTTGTGTGTGTGTGTGTGTGTGTGTGTGTGTGTGTGTCCATACCTGGTAGGGCGGGCTGTCCATTCGGTGATATTTCTTGAAGTGATCTTTGATCAGAGCTTCGATCTGCTCGTAAGGCTCCGCATTGGTCAGCCACTTCCTCTTCACCAGCTTGTCGAAAAACAGCTGATAAGAGATGGAACGCATCAAACGCCAATTATCACCACCAACCTCATCATATCAGCAACAGAAGACAAGACGATAAGCTGTGATACCCAACTTATAATCATTTTGTGTTTTCTGCCTAACTCTAGTCGAAACTCTAGTGGAAAAACTAAATAACATGAAACAAAGATGGAATTGGGAAACTTTCCAAGTCATAGTCATCAAATGATGACAAAAACAGAACAAATCAAACTTCGACCACACCTGTCATTGAACCTATTTCCCTGTATGTATATAAGAGTGTTATATTTCTTTTTATATACTTTTTTTTTTCATTTTTCCTGATTCCATCACATCTGTGCAATAACAATATACCACTTGTCACTTTACCCCTACATACATCCCTTTACAAATGTATATAGTATATATTTTTCGTGTATTTTTCTTTTTGCCATTTGTACAGTACAGTGTTATATTTTGTTTTAATACTTATCTCGTATTGTCATTTTTCTATTATCGTTTTTCTTGTTCTTTACTTATTCTCAACCTTATTTTTTTAATCTTTTGTAGAAGTGCTCTTATTATTTTGTTCCTTTTTACTGCTGAGCTGACCCGTTTCTCTTGTGAAACACATTTCATTGTACTGTTGACCCTGTGTTAACATACATATGACAAATAAATCTAAATCTGAATCTGAATCCGTTAAGCATTAACCAACACACCTAGCAGTCTCTCTTCTAAACTATCAATAGTTCAGCAGATTGTATTGTAGTTGGTTCGGGACTAGAGAAGATCATGTTCACATTACAAACCAATTTGTTTGGAACCGGACCAAATCACATCTTTAAAACGGACTTGGTGCTGTTGTTCTGATGTGATTTCTGTGTTCAGACCTGCGCAAATGAACTGCACCAACTGGGGAAAGACTGATCCCGACCAAACCGCAGGTGAAAAAACACCCTTAAACACTTAAAGATATGTACACACTGTTCCACCTCTAGGACTGTGTATTGTTAGCAAACATCCTTACATCTTTGGTTAAATATTAAATCAAACTCAATCAAGTTCAATAAGTTTTAAGTGTTCAGAGAAAACAGGCACGGTCAGTACACACATGGGCTAAAGAAAGTCAGTCAGGATGAATGATTATGGACTGTAATGATGACAAACACAAAGAGTCAAAGGTCAAACTAATGCGTGCGTGTGTGTGTGTGTGTGTGTATACCCTGATGTGCTGGTAGAGGTGGTCAGACAGAACTCGGACTCCCTGGTTGACGATGTGATCCAGAGCTCTGTTAGCTCGACGCAAAGAGTCCTCGCTGACAGCCGGATCACACTGAGCACAGCGCTGCACAAAGCCCCTGAACACAATAGGAACATCTTTACCAGAAAGTGTGTGTGCATGTGTGTGTGTGTGTGTTTGTGCATGTGTATGTGTGTTAGTGTACCTGAATGGAGGGCAGCAGTTGACCAGGGCAATGGTTTTGGACATGTATCCGTCCTCGTTGTCCCCAAACATTCCATTCTGCATCCCTTCATGGAATATCTCCGCTTTACGCTGGAAACTGACGCACAGACACAAACACACACACATGCACACACACACACACACACACACACACACACACACACACACACACACTTCAAATCAACCTTTATATCACAACTTCTCCACAACACTTTGGATAAAATAAAAGAATGAAGGAGAGGAAGAGTAATGGGAAGGAAAAATTTTATTTTTATGTTTGTGTGTGTGTGCAAGGTGTGTATGTACCTGTACAGGAAGTCAGCCAGGCCATTCAGACTGCACTGAGCCACTCTGGAGCCTAGACTCCTGTTGATGGACGCCGAGCGCTCCAGATCAATCTGCAGCCTCTGGAACAACAACAACAACAACAACAACACACAGACACACACACAGACACATGCCTTTAATGTGATCCATATCTGGACTGATCAGATATTGATCAACATCTGATCATTTAAGTTACTGATCGGTGTAGAGCGATACACAGACAACGCTGATGAAAACAAGCTGATTGGTGGAGATAAATATGATCTCAAACCTCTTTCTGTCTCAGAGGCTTATTCTTTGTCTGGCCACTAGGGGGCAGTAGTAGGTTCTTGTAGAATCAAATGAGGATGCTGTGTGTGTGTGTGTGTGTGTGTGAGGAGGAAGTGCTTGATGTTGACTTTGGCTGCAGCTGAAGGAAGGTTTCCTCTTCAACACACACATACACAGAGAAGTAGGTGGGAGAGAGAGAGAGAGAGAGAGAGAGAGAGAGANGAGAGAGAGAGAGAGAACACTGCACAGAAAACAATTACTGAGTAAAACTCGGTGGAATCCACCTTTACGTAACATTTCTTGCTGAGCTTTATTTAGACTCAGACTGACCTTGTTCAGCTATCAGGCGTTACGATGTATCAGACACTGCAGATCCAGCTGAGACACATTATGGACACATCCTCACTGAAAACTAATGACTGTGGTGAAACAGTGACTGTTGATGAGTAAACTAATACAAAAAAATTATACTTTTTGAGGTTCTGTTCCTATGGTGTAAAAGGTACAGCTGAATGTTCTGGATCTACATCAAACTACATAGAACTCAGGAACCTTTCTTCTATTTGCACCAAGGAACCTGGATCCATTTCAGTACTGGAACTGTACTTCCTGAACCATTTTTATCTCTAATCCAGCTTAGGTGCTCAGCAGAACATCAACAGCAGGTTTCGCCTGGTGCATGCTTATCACGGTCCTGATATTCATGGTTCTCACACTTTCGTGACAACCACTCGTAACGACTATGCACTTCAACGCCAGGACGGCGATGCTGTGGGACAAAGGTTTTGCCACTTCATGTGACAGGAATGTTCCTCTGATTCCAGAGTACAGGCTATCTGCTGCCAGGAGTTGGCAGCCATTTGTCAGTCTTTATAATCCCTCAGGGAGGAATCATATACCTCCTCTGTCAGTTGCTCATCAAAGTTGTTTTGCATTGTTTCATTTTCTATTCTTCTCTCTCCCCTTTCTCCTTTATGCTTACCTTCTTCTGTGACTCTTTGCTTGGCCAACTGTCAATAAAGGTGCATTTATGTCACAAAACGGCATCGATAGTGGTTGAAATTTCGAGTGCACGTCCTTCATTTTGACACACTTACATCACATTACCCACTGTCATGTCTGCATCCACATTAAGCATAAACCAGCCCTTATGGAGAAGACTGAAACACACACACACACACACACACACACACACACACACACACACACACCTGTATAACAGTCTTAGCCAGTGTGATCTGGTATTCCTCGATGTGTAATGTCTCCATCCATCTCTTCTCCTCCTCGTCCAAAACCTGGCTGAGCTCTGTGGTCACTTTAGCCTGCAGAGAATGAAAACATACTCACCTCATATTTAGCATCAGTACTTTGTGTGTGTGTGTGTGTGTGTGTGTGTGAGCATGCGTTTGGATGTTGTGTCTTACCCTGACAGAGTTGAGACAGTCCAGCTCCAGTCTGTCCACTGTCTCTGAAGGAAGAAGAGGTGCTAACTGGGAGTGGCTAAACGGAGAGGTGATACACACTGTCCCCAGCACATCTCTGTCAAAATAAAACACACACACAAAAAACAACAGTTATCACTCACATTCAATGTGACAGAAGATGTGTATGTGTGTGTGTGTCTGTGTGCAGGCATAAGTGTGTATGTACCTGTTGTATATGTTGTGCAGCCAGTCCAGCAGCGAATAGATGTCTGTGATCTCCAGCTTGTTGCTGGTGATGGCCTCCAGTCGCCGAGCAACCGCCTGGTGGTAGCTCTGTACATAAATCTGACATAAAAGGTCAAATGTCAAGTCAAGGCTGTTATTGGTGGGAAAAGCATTTAGCAACAACAGTAGCAGTTAGCAGCAGCAATAGTAGACAGCTGCAGCAATAGTACTTAGCTGCAACAGCAGGTAGGAACAGGAAAAACGGATAAGAGGGGCGATAGCATTTAGAAGCAGCAATAGATAGCAGCAGGTTCAGCAGGTGTATTAGTAGTAGAATTTACAGTTAGCAGCAACAACAGCTATTAGCAATGATTAAAAAAAAAAAATAGTAGCAAAAAGCAGTTTAGAGTAGCAGTCGCATTTATGACAGATAGTAGCAGCAGCAATAGCAGTTAATAATAGAAATAATAAATCAGTAGCAATAGCAGTTAGCAGCAGTAATAGCAGATAACAGCAGAAACAGAAGGTAGCATTAGCAATTACGGTTAGCAATAAGCAGCTGACAGGAGGAGTAGCATTTATAGCAGATAGAATCCACTGGTCGTAATAGCAGCAATAGCAGTTAGGAACAGGAACAGCATTTAGCAGCAATAAAAGGCAGTTAGCAGTAAAATATATATATAGATAAAAAAAATTAAAAATAAGCAGTTGACAGTAGCATTTAGATCTAGACATAGTAGTTAGCAGCAGTGACAACAGTTACAACAACAACAGACAGCTGTTTAATAGCGGTTAGATGTATATGTTTTAAAAACCATGATGTTATGTATCAGTTTTACTGGCGAATAGTTTAAAGTTATTAAAAATGAGCTGATGATCAGCTGATTGGGTGGCACTCATGTCTTCATGTTCCTGCCTAAACCTTTACTGATTAACACAGGACAGTGCATCGATCTAGCTGAGCCAAAGACAGCTCTGATTGGCTCTGAGTTTGAAAGATGATTTTTCTAGAAGCTCCTGGAAAAAAAATCTGGCACCTCTGCTTTATTTTCATAATCAGGTTGTATAAATTTTCATTAGCCTTAGCTACAGTGCTACAAAAATACACACTTCAGTATTTACTTGTAGATAAATGTTGTTCTACAAGTAAATATTAAGGTAAATTTTCAACACCAGATTTTATTTGTATTGTAACATCCTCTCACCTGGAAGGGCTGGTATTCTTCGGGGTAAATAGACACCACATTCCTTTTGGCAGCCCCGAGGTCATCTACCACGCGGGCTCGGAGCCGATCCAGATATCGGTCCAGCTCACCAGCCATGAACTCTGCTTTCTGGGGGAGGGAGCTGTTGGCGCACTCCTCCACGGCCTCCTTCCACCGCTGCTTCAGACGGCGAGGCCTCGGCCCACCAGGCCCTGCCCCATCTTTGAGGGCCCAATCCCTGTCTGCCTCTTCCTCCTGCTGCAAAACCTACAGACAGACAGGTAATGAAGAAGAAAAACATGCAACAGAATTTGTGTTTTTATTCATGATCAAATTTTTAAAAAACTGGTTGAAATATAGTCTTAAAAATGCTGTAGAGTCAGGGGTTTCAGCAACCTGGTGAAGGCTCAGGATGTACACCTGACATATCAGGATAAGGCAGTTAGGCAGGAAACAAAAGCACTTAGCAACAACAGTTGCATAGATAGCAGAGCCAATAGCAGTTAGCAGCATCAGCAACATTTAGCAGCAAATATCAGCTACTAGCAGCAACATAATTTTTGCAGATAGCAGTAGCAATGCCAGTTAGCAGTAAAAATAGCAGACTGCATAAGGAATAACTAGTAACAGTAGCAGAGCAATTAGCCGCAGCAGCAACTTTAACAAATAACAGTCAGCAGCAGCAACATGTTAGCATGAGCATGTAGAAGCATTTAATGCAAACTTGCAATACAGATATAACAGGTATAGAAATGTTCTGACCTGCACCACTAGACCTAGGTTCGGGCCGGCTGTTGGTGAGCGGAGTGACTCCCTGACCACGGCCCACAGCTCCTTCTGCAGCTCCTCGTACAACAGCTCGACATCCTTTGCCTTCCTGCGGCTTCCATCTTTGTTGCTTGGGCTGGTCACTTCCTCTGGTGTCGTCCCAGCGACTCTATCGCTTATGGTGGCCTCATTGCACTCCTGCTCCAGCTCCAGGATGTGAGTGTCGGCCAGGAGCAGATCCCTCTTTTTCACTAACTGCAGGATCTCCAAGACTAAAAGATAAAGACAGAAAACTTGTCTCACAAATGGAAAAACTCAAGTAAAGCGCCCCCAAAGTGTACAAAATAGTAGAATACTTAAGTTAATATACTTGGTTACAACTTCCCACCCCTGCTGCTATACAGAACGGAGAATCCAACTAGTAATTTTGATCTCTTTACTAGTGTTATGCGCTTTAGAAATGCAAAGTTTTCTTTTCAACTCAGAGACATGTTTGAATATCAGATTTTCTCTTTGATTTCTTACTGATTAGCATCCAGGCATTCATCCATGGGCACAGGTGCAAATCACAGCACGCAAAACATG
The DNA here is from genome assembly GCA_014773175.1 of Lucifuga dentata. Taxonomy (NCBI): domain Eukaryota; kingdom Metazoa; phylum Chordata; class Actinopteri; order Ophidiiformes; family Bythitidae; genus Lucifuga; species Lucifuga dentata. Next base: position 39,346 of record VXCM01001885.1, read on the forward strand.
CAGATATGCACAGTTTGTCCCACTGGAGGTGCCTTCGTTCTTTTGATTCCAACTTCAAAGTCTTTCTCAAGGGGGACAGATGGCGGGACAGGATGGGACAGAACCAAACATATAACAGATCCGGAGTTTCCCACAGAATCTCTGATCAGGTTTCAACTCCTTTCACCTCAGCATTCAACATTTTTTCATTTGTTGAGAAATTGAAAACATCTAGAGAAAAGCTGCGCGGGAGGCCTCAGGAGCTTACCCTGACATTCCACGAGGTCAACTTTAGCATAACATTAAACTCTTAAATCACCAGCAATCTACCTTTCATAGATTTAGATTGCTGGTCGGCAAGAGGTCAGAGGTCAAAGAAAATCAGAGTCAAATTGGTTGGATTACTCCTGAGAGCCAGGACAGTCATTTATTATGGAGAAGTGATGGGCAGAGGAATAACAACATAGTCTAGTTCCAATATAGGCCAAATCTTCACCTTTGTTAGAGATTCAATTGCCATCACCTTTGTTAATGGCTGTCTTTCCAGCTCTAAAAAAAAAACTGAGCCAATCAGAATCTTTGTGGGCAGGACCAAAGTTTGACAGTGCACCGCAAATGGCCAATAACGTGGCAGCAGGTGTTTTATTTGGTGTTATCCTGTTATTGCTGGTGCACAGCATTACTGTGGGTGTGTCACTCCTGATGTGGGTGTCAATGAGAAACAATGAGAAAACCCACGTTGCTTCACATGATGTGCAGAAGACGTGCTGCCTTCAGATGCTGAACAGGCTGATGGAGCTCATACTGAGCATATACAACCACATGCTAAGCTTCAACATGTTCATCTGAACACGTATTAGCTAAGATTGATAATGTTACGACTTTTTCACAGCATCCATTTGAATTGCTAATCAAAGGAGTTTACATAATGTTAACCACACACACACACAGACACAAACAGACACACACCTAGCCATCTCTGCTTCTAGACCAATAGATTGATCTTGGTTGGTTTTCTAAGTAGCGCATGGATCATGTTCATACAAATGAACTGCTCCAGAATTCGCTTGAAACCCAACTGAGACCACCCCGTCTAAACGGTCTCGGTGTGGTTGTTTGTGTGATTGTTGTGTTTAGACCTCACAATCAAAATGTACCAAGGAGGGAAATAAACCCTGCCCCAACTGAACCGGACCAAACCACGTAGGTGTGAAAAGGCCCNCCCCCCCCCCCATCATTTTCTGATGCAGTTAACATGTTTTGATTTGCATTGCAGCCCGTTTGGCATGGCATCTCTCTGTCTGAGCTTCCAGACACTCCAAAACACACCCAGTTATATCATTCACACATCATTTAACTGCTTTAATTTTTTATGAGCCATGTTGAGACAAATTATCTCATAGCAGGTGATCTAATACAGCAGCACCTCTAATTTATATTGATTTGTAATTTGTAATTCAGAGGTGGCGGTAAAATATTGGGGTTCAGGCGCCTGAGCACCCACAGAGTTGACACCCATGAATACAGTATGATGTCAGCAACATGGCAGCACAGTGCTAACACGAGTTGATGTAAACACATGAAGTTTTACTTTTACAGACTTTTTGGAAATTTGCTAAAAACTATGAGCAATATCTGGACAGAGACCCAGCTACTGAGACTGGTCATGGTGTCAGTGTCCCTGTGTGCAGCAGGGTGTTGCTGGGAAAAACTGTGGAGCTCCGTCATGCGTCTCGGAGTGCGTCAGCATTCAGGGAGGATCCTCTGAACTGTCACAGCTGTAACTTTACTGCCCACTGTTTTCATCATCCAATGACACAGGCTGTCTCATCCCTTCAAACGCCTTTTATGCTGCCAGAAAAGGCTGACAGTCTCATTTACAAGGGTTGAATAAGAAGTTCTGAGATAGACTTAAGCACCAAAACCTGTTTTGCTAGTTGCATTATTACTAGACAGCACTTATATATATTTTTTTGACCTTTATTTATCCAGGGGTAGTTCACTGAGCATTGAATGCTCTTTTGCAGGAACGCCCTGCTCACATTGGGAAGCTGCCCAGTACAATCACAGATGTCTCTGCTGGCTGCTGAACAGCTCCACTGGAGCATTTGAGGGTTAGGTGCCTTGCTCAAGGCACCTAATCCTGATGATAATGAGGGAGGGGCAGTCACTGCTCATTCACTTCTCCAACCCTGATTTCTCCTGCCAGTTCAGGGATTGAACCGGTGACCCTTCAGTCAGAAGCTCGCTTCTCTGCTTTAGGCCACCACTGCCGCTGATGTTGAAACAGCTTGGAACCAAATAGAGCTCAGTTGTATGAGACCAAGGATTTTTTTTTTTTTATGTTTATCTTTGTATTCTGACACAAACAAAGGTTCATTTGATATGTTTTGAGCCTGATACTCATCTTTTTATCCCAACAAAGCATTGAGACAACATCATGGAAGATAAAATATAGTTGCAGTAAGACACAAACTGGTCAAAAGAGAAAGACAATGCTGAGAAAAACACTTTTGTAAAGTAACAGCAAAGCTTTGCGTTGTGCCTGTCCTCTATGGACCTGTGTGTGTGTGTGTGTGGTGTTTTGGTGGGATTTGCCAGACTGCTAGTTACAGAAAATAGAATAAGAAGTTTTAATAAGACCACTGGGGAGAGCAAACACACACACACACACACACACACACACAGCATGTGACCTATGTAAGGTGATACGTTAGCACTTTAAGCACCTTCAAACCAGATGACATGGGAGCTTGTAAAACACAGCTATGGCAACACTCACATATATATAGAACATATAGATGAGAAGAAAAAGCGCTGCAGCAACACAAACACACACACACACACACACACACACACACATGTACACACACTTACTTAACACAGCTCTTATTGTTCCCTGTTCGGCTTCAACCGTCAGAGGAAATGTGTTCCAGCTGGATGTATGGAGCCCCGCCCACNCCGCCCACCCCACCCCATCCACCCAATCCGCTTCCTCATACCAACACCACCAACTTCACATCACTTTGGATTTAATGTTAACCAAAACTGAATCCAGTATGGTGTTTCACACTGAAGTTCCTTTAATGGTCACTAGGATGACGGCTCTAAGAAACCTCTGATTATGTTGAAATTAATTAGAAAAACCCAAATTTTGTGTCTTCAGGTGTTTCAGCCAATCATAATCCATGATGGTTGCTGCTTGTCTCATACCTCCTCAGCTCCACCAAGGCTCTTTCAACAAATTTCTATCTGCAATAACTAACAAACTTGGAGGTGTTCAGTAAACCAAACGCCACGCTTCAAAACATCCCTTCAGAAACCTGTGGAGAAGCATCACAATCACTACAGTCCGGTTATTATTTCATGTTGAGCCCAGGTAGGAGATAACGCTGAATGAAACGCTTCAGTTTGGATCAGTGTTTCTCTGAGTCGAGCAGATTTCAGAGCAAAAACTCCGTGACTCTCTGTAAAACTAAAGAAACTGAATATGCTGGAATGAAGAGAAGCTGCTGAGTCAGAAAAACACCCTTTTTCTGTCCAGTTACACCTGGAGGGGGGGACCCTGTATGTGCATGTGTGTGTTGAAGTATACTGTATGTCTATGACTGTGTCTTTACTGTACAGTAAGTGTATGGTGTGTATGTCCACAGTGAGTGTGTTTGCATGTGAACAGTAGCTGTATTGTGTAGATGCACAGACGGTAACGTGACCTCTCCTCTTACATTTTTTTCCTGTCCGTGGGTTCATTCCAAGAACAGAGGAGGACAACAGCTTCACCTTCATTTAACCACCTTTGCCAAACTTCATGTCAAAATTCAAATTTCACCACTTTAAAGGACCATACTGATGAATTTGTATGTTTGAGTCCTATAAATACAACCTGCATATGTGTTAGATTATTGACAACCATTTTCCAAATTATACCGCTGAGATGTAAATATTAGCATTGTTTTTTCTATCTTCCAGACTGCTATTAGTTTCAGTTCATTCTAGTACACTTCAAAAATCAACTTGAAGAGACTTTAAATGTCCTTGAGATAAGTAATCCATCATAGCAAACAAAAACGTCTGTTTTTTTTTTGTTTTTTTTTAATGTAATGACTCTTAATTACAACTCCAACAAAGTCCAGCAAACAGCAGCTACCAGCTGTTCTGACATGTGCAACATGTTTACTGTGGAAATTCTTATGATAATAATGTCATGTGTGATCCTCTGCCTGTTGTGCCTTTGAGCAAATGGAAGAAAAAGTAAAGGGATTCTAACCGACAACCTCTGGACTGCAGGACTCCACAAAGTCACAGAACAGAGAGAAGACAGTGAGGCTCAGTCACAAGACGCTGTGGAAGCATGACCAGGATTAATGAATACTGCACACACACACACACACACACACACACACACACACACACATCTGTGAAGGGTAAATTCCACAGTGTGTGTGTATGTGATTACAAAGAACATTAACTCTGTCTTTCATTATCCTTATTCACCTGAAAACCAAGAGAGAGAGATGGGGAGGGGAAGGGAGAGAGAGAGAGAGAGAGAGAGAGAGAGAGAGTTCATTGCAGTCTGGGTCTGAATTACCAAGGTCGTGTTCGAGCATTCAAGTTCATCGAGTTACCGAGTTAATTTCAGATTCAGCATCTTCTCATCTGAGTTATTTGTTCCATATTTGACTTGTTGAGTTCATATCTGAGTTACTAAGTTCATGTCATTTGTGTTACAGTTCACAGCTACGTTATCAAGTTTGCGTCTTAGTTACTGAATTTATATCTAAGTTATTGAGTTCATGTCTGACCTGTCAAGTTCATAACTGAGTTATCGAGTGAATGTCTGATTTATGGAGATCATACACAAGTCATCAAGCAAGTTAGCAAATTCATATGCAAGTGACCGAGTTCACATGCAACATGTCAAATTTATATCCAAGTTGTTGAGTTCAGGTCTGAGCTACTGAGTCAATCTATGAGTTTTCAGGTTCTTGTGCAAGTTATCGAGTCACTTTCTGATTTATTGAGGTCATTTCCAAGTTATCAGGGTGATAGTGAGATACTGAGTTCATATTGGAGTTACTGAGTTTATGTCAGAACATGTCTGACTTGCCAAGTTTATGAATAAGGATATAAACTCATATCCAATTTACACATCCAAGTACAGATCCAAGTTAATGAGTCCAAGTCCAAGTTACTGATCACGTCTGAGTCATCTGTAATATGTGAGTTAGCATTGGTGCTAATTTTACGGCAGTGCACTTGTGTTTCTACACAACAAACACCAATTCAGAGTTCTTGCATCCATGTGGCTCATAAATATGAATTTTTGATGAAAATATTGTTTGATTTTATTTAATGCTCCAGTTTTTATGTGACCACACATGCTGCGGCAGCATCACGTCTAAAATGCTGCAGTAAACTCTGCAAAAACATTAATTATGAGAAATACACACAAATGTTGAGGTCGAGTTTGGTCACATGTAAGGAGCTGCTTCCTCTGAAACACAGATAAACATTTCATCATCTCTCTCTTCTCTCTGTCTGAGGCATCTAACCCACAAAAAACATCCCAGCTGTCAGAGCCACACACACACACACACACACACACACTTATTATTATTATGGTGAATAATGATGCATTTTACCAAAAAGTTCTGAGAAATTCAAAGCTTTTCTTGTAAATATTTCTTTTATCCCCTTTTTTCCCTTATGTTATTTTGGACACCCACAGTAACTCCTCCTACTTCACTAATCTACAGGTCCAGTCTACAACCTGGAACCCATGGCAGCTGTTGATAGTTAAATGCACAGCAGGCATACCAGCCACGCAGACAGGCTGATCTGCATCTGTGGAAGCTCTGTACGCTTACATAGAAAGTCAGAATGCATGAAAACAACACACAGATTTCACCATCAGAAAGAGTCAAACACAGGTCATCATCTGTACCTGAACGCACCACAGGAAGAACATTTGTGTTTGCTGAGGGTGTTTTCAGACCTCTAGATCATTTTCTCTGGTCTGAATTCAGGGACTAAATTGCTACATAGCTGCCTTTTGGTTCACTTTCAGCTTTTAAGGTCAATCTATACCAGATCCAGCTCAATAATTGACTAAATAACTGGTTAAACTGGGAATCAGATGAACACAATCAACTCTCAGTAACCAGCACACTGCTAAAAAGGCTTTGACAGGATTACTGCTGTGACAAGGACAAATAACAGAGATGCAAGTACCAACAGCCCTGATTCCTTCATTCTTGTTTAGCAAACACACACACACACACACACACACACACACACACAGAGAGAGAGAGAGAGAGTTCTGCTGTAACCTGACCTGTTGATATGGTTTAGCAGCATCAGAAAACAAGCCCTCACCTGAACATCCAGAACTTTCACACTCAAACCAGCGCTAAACACGAGAATTCACTCACCACCATTAAGACACGTCTGTGATTCACTGTCACATCAGAGAAGTAAAATATTTTATACCTCTTATCAATATCTGTCATCTTTTTTTTTTTTTTTTNTTTTTTTTTTTTTTTACTTATCTAAAGGGAAAAGCAGAGTGATATATTTTTTTTTATCATCAAGCTGTTAACTTTACAAAGTGTTATGTCTAATAATTACTAATTAATTTGTAATTGGCTGAAAGAAAGGAATATAGGACTGGACCCATTCCAGTTTGGGTGAAAAGGAATGTGCGTGTGTGCGTGTGCACGTGTGTTTTACTCTGGTCCCAGCATGAAGAACAGTAAACATGGAAGCTAACAGGTGACATTTTCAACCGCTTTTCTCACAACTTTACAGTTTACACTGAACATTCAGAGTCTCTTTCCAAAGTGTCAAACTGTCTGTAATTACAGTCATAACAGCCACAGACAGACATTAGTACTGATTAAACATGATGAAAGTAAAATAAAATAAACTTAATTTTCCCAGCAAACAACACTCAGGCTGTTAGAGCGAAACATGAACCAACTGAAGACTTTCTGGAAAAGATGGAACATGCACATTAGGGGTGGGCAATATATCCTTAAAGTTCTAACATGAAAACTCAAGATATTTTCAACATTCATGATGATATTTAACGCTGAACAAAAAAGCACTCAGAGTGCATACCTCTGCCAAGGCCAACAAAGTGTTAGTTCATTAGCTTTGATTTTATAGTGTTAACCTTTCCTGTTTTGGCCTCTAGACTGTGGTATAAAGTAATACTTTTGAAGAGAAGAACTCAACAGAAGATAGCATATCGGCTAAGCTAACACTGTTCATACATCATAACAACAAGTCACTGCTGACAAAAAACTCACCGCTTTGCTAATTTCACTCCACCGTTAGCGTTTTCTGTCACAGGGATTACAGCTAGCTAGTGCTCCAGCTATGCTTCACTGAGTTAGCATCACTTCCTGTCTCAAATCAGGTGATTGGCTCTCCTCGTCATGTGACCTTTGGCTTTCTTGGTATTCACCCAGGTGTTTCTGCTTCAGGTGGAAAAAATAAATTTGTTGTGTTTCCTTTGGCTGTTAGCCAGTTAGCCTTGTAGCCAAACCATTTCCTAAGAACAGAGGCAGCTCCTTTTTAGGAACTATCAGTTTGTATCTGTAATATACACAGAAGTGTAATTCAGAAAAGTTTCCACGTGTAAAGAAGGGTGTGCAAGGGCAGAGACCACACATGCATGTGCGCACACACACACACACACACACACACACACACACACACACACACAGACGCACAGATCATTCATTACAAACTACCAGAGTAAACAGGGTATGATGAACAATAGAAAGTTTCCAAGACCAACCCAACACTTATACACACACATACTACACATCTTTAGCACGCGCACGCACACACACACACACAGAAACATATNGAGAGAGAGAGAGAGAGAGAGAGAGAGAGAGAGAGAGAGAGAGAATTGTATATTCTGTTTGTTACATCCTTGTAGTTTTTGTCTTACCAGACAGCGGCTCTCTAGGTTTGACCTCTTCCACCACCTCCTCCTGCACTGGCTGCTCGTCAGGTCCCTGGGAGGCATGGTCAGCCATGGATTCCCTCTTCAGCTTCCCCAGGCCAACCATCTTCATGAAGGACACTCGCCGGCTGCTGGAGTCGCACTCGCTCTCGGAACAGTTCAGCTCCCCATTGGTCAGAGATTCCTTACGGGAGCTGAAAGAGTCCCGATATTTTCCCGCAAACCTGTGACAGAGGTGAAGGAGAAATTAGTTGGAGATACTGGTTCAAAACTTATTTTGTTTTACTAATGTACCACTTGTTCTTTACCTGAGCAGACTTCCTTCAGAGCTCCTCCTCCCCCTCTTCTTCTTCTCTGCAGGTGAAGGCGTTCCCTGTAGCGACCCCTGCGGAGAGGGCGTGGCACTGCCTTTGCTCCTCACCGACACCCTCAGGTTCTTCCCCAGCTTGCCCAGGCTCTTCAGCGGGGACGTGAACTTGAACGAGCCCTTCCTTGATCCTCCTCCTCCACCTCCTCCTCCTCTCTTACCCTCGTTAGCCTCATTCTCGTCCTCTTCATCCTCAAATGGGTTGCGGTCCCGGGGAGCATCACCATCCAGGAGTGAGCCGCCGGGTGACCAGTGATTGCCATGATCGCCGTCCCTGTCGTTGTCAAAGGGGTTGTGGTGGTGGTGGTGGGGGCTGATGTTGAGACTCATCCTGCGAAGGATCAAGGCGTTGTCTAATGTCGGAACGCCGCCTTTCAGACGCACTGGTAGGTTTTTGAAGATTGGCATGATGTAGCTGGGGGANGGGGGGGAGGAGGAGGGAGACAGAGAGAGTTATTGCATTTACCTGGATGTTATTTTGATTAGATTCTGATTAAGGCTTCCACTAACAAAGAAAAAAATCTTCTTTGGTGATGATACCAGACCAAAACAGATAAAATCCAGTCCTGGAGCATGGCTGCATGTTGGGTTGCTACAGCTCCTTACAACCAGAAGCTTTTTGAGTCACATCACAACAAATGTTCAACAGGTCAGGAGATTTAAATTCCAGCCTGTAGATCGATTAGCCCCTCAGTATGCTCTGCAGCTCAATGGAACCCAAGACCACTATTTTTAGGTAAACAAAGAACTTCTTCTCTGGACCATACCTAAGGTCAAAAGCATCTTTTATTTTATGTTCCACAGACAAAAGTGAACTGGTCTCCAGAAAAACCTGAACAATCAGACTACCCTTAATGCTGTAGTCCATTTGCTCATTTGCCGCTTGGTTTGGTTCAGTTTCACACAAGAAAACATCCAATCAAACCAAAAAATATCAGCAAAAGTCATGTGAGAACACTCTCTCTGTTCATTAGTCAGAAATGTCTATGGATGGGAGAAAGAAAATCAAAACAGGGACAAGTTTAACATGCTGGGAAAACTAAATAACATTGAATAAAGATGGAATTGGGGTACTTTCCTCATCATAGCCATCATTTGGTCCAGATACCAAGAAAACTATGAAAGCAAAAGCTGAATTTGACTTCAAGCAGGGCCGGATCATGGTCCCGTGAGGCCCCTGGGCACATGTCTTTGGAGCTCATACTTAGAACACACAACCACACTAACCTTCTACATGTTCATCTGAACACGTGTTAGCTAAGATTGATATGTCCCCACCTTTTTTGCAGCATCTGTTTGATTTGCTAATCAAAGGTGGAGTTTATTTAAATTAACCACACACACCTAGCCAGCTCTGCTTCTAGATCAATCAGTAGACCAATAGATTGATCTTTAGTTGGTCCTGAAGTAGTTTGGATCGTGTTCAGACCAAAAAATGAACCATTCCAGAATTTGTTTGGAACCAGACTGACACCGCCTCCTCAAAATGGTCTTGGTGCGATCATTTCAGTCCACATCTGAATGCAATTGCTGTGTTCAGACCTGCACAAATGAACCATAACAAGGGGAAAACAAATCCTAGTCCAACTGAACCGGATCAATCCATGTAGGTGTGAAAATGCATTTAGATGAGCCCTGTTGCCACAAGAAGTTTAGACGGCATGATGTTTGTCGAGTGGATGCTTCCTGCAGGTCAGACAGCTGTCAGAGCTGCTGAGGCTCAGTGTTTTATCTCTGACAGTCTCAACAACATCACTGACACAGTTATTACACTTTAGTGATGCCTGCAGTGCAGCCTGATAACAGAGGTCACTGCTGAAGCATGCAGGGTAGGGCCTTTCATTCACCTTTACAAATGAGGTCTCAAAAACATCTTTTCACTGTTCTCGTTTGAGATGAAAATTTGCCGAAATTACTTTGAGGATTTAGTTAAATAATGTCATCCATGGTAATTGTGAACAATTTTCTATATAATATGTCATAAAGCAGCCATTCCTCTGTGAACAGGTCAACGGGAATCCTCGCCCAGTTATAAACCTGCTGATATCTCGTTCACACAGAGATAAACCACTAAGACAAAGCCTCAGAAAGTCATTAAATATTAACAGACTTCAGGTGTAACCCAGGAAACAAGAGGAGCTCAGTGTCTATTTGCACATCACTCACAGTTCAGGCAGAACAGGAAATGTGACAGCATTTTAAAATGATTTTTATTTATTCACATTTCATGTAGCCCGATGCTAAAGCCAGCACACTCTTTGATGCTATACTGCAAGTAGAGTCACCCTTTCATAATAAAATCCCTCTGCATGTCCAAATCCAGCTTTCGTGTCCGCTGCTCACTTGCATTTTTACATGTATCCCATTGAAAATTCACAGGTTAACCTAAAAACGTTTCGATTTGATAACTGGTTTTGTACCACATCTGGATATGGCCTAAATGCATTTTCATTCTGGACATTTTTCTGCCTGATTAAAAATACACATGTCCTGATATCTGAAGGCCATGACGTGAACACGCCCTTTAACCAGAGATGCGTAAAAAGCCAACATAGACCCTGGAGTCCTACACTCTCTCTGTTATTCTATCCCTGTCCTTTCCGTTCCCATTGTTTGTGTCCAGAAGCTTCCGTGATGCCCTGCCACCCTCCTGAAGAAAAAGTGTTGTTGGGCTTCGTGCAGGTTTCCTGACCCTGCCGCTGGGGCTTCTGGGTATTTACGGCTGTAAACCTGCTGAATCACTTCCAACTTCACCCTGTCTGCTCTCTGTGTGTGTTCTTGTCTTCTATCTTTGTGAGGACCAAATTAAGTTTTTAGACCTTGAGGGTGAGGAATTTGGAGAAAGTGAGGATGTTGAGGCCAGTTGTCACAACTTTAAAAGAACTTCAAAGGCACTCGGACTACGTTCGGGTGATGTTCAGCATTAGGGTAAAGGCTTATGTCAATCAGAGTCCTTGCAAGTACAGCACAGATGCATGTGTATATATGTTTGTGTGTACTTTCAAGGCTTTCCTTCACAAGTATGTCGATGCATATGTGTGTATTTCTAAGGGTGTATGTGTTCATGTACTATACTGTACGTACGTGTGTGTCTATTTTTAGCAGCAGCCGTGTCCTGAGCTGGTGAGGCTGGAAACCAACATCATGAACAACATCCGTCCCCAGTCAGCTTCACACACACAGAAGAGAGATGGAGAAAGTACTCAAAATACTGAAAGTACTCATACCAGAATGGAAAAATACTCCGTCATAAATCAGACTTGCTATATGAGCAGCAGATTAATAGAGAAAACACAGGACTGAAGGTGCTATGATAAAATGCTGCAAAACTACACTTGTAAATGTGAGGGTTGATTGATAAGTTCTGAGCCCTGGCCATAAAGAAGTGAGCAAAAGCTGTCACAGCAGTACACTTCCTGAGGTGTTTTTCATGTAAGTTCCATGATTCTGAGGTTCTAACTTACAAGGTGGACAATCTAGGCCAGTGGTTCTCAAATGTATCATGTCTCTCAATATGAGCATCATGCTCACACACACGTGTTAAATATGACAGAGCCTTTTAAAAACATCACACAGAGGTGAAAAAGTCACAAACTGTCAAGGTCACAACACACAAACACAGCACAAACAGGAAGTGAAAGTGATAACCAATAGGACGCCATCACAAGCCTCCACCTTGAACTACGACTGGAGAGCTGTGTGTGTGTGTGTATGTGTGTGTGTGTGTGTGTGTGTTTCATGCTGATTAATGCCTCCACAGATAATCATTGATGTATGGCCACTGAAGGAAACAGTTCAGAACACACAGTACATCAACCAGAAACAGCAGGAAGGAATCACTTAACAAAGCTGACAGCTGATCGTCACTTCCTGGTACAACTTCATCATTTTTCATTTTTAAACTGCAGTTCATGACTGTCAACCCAGTTGATGCAGTTTATGTCTTAATTGGGGTGGATGATGTAGCTTTAAAATAATACGAAGTTATTTCTGTGATAACGATATTCATGATATGAACAACGTAACATTAAACAATGTTGTATTGATTTCAGAAATAAAGAATACTGCAAACTGTAACATGAGTAAAAATGAATAAGTGTAAAAGTAGCACAGTAGTGTTTCTCTTCAATAACAGTATAAATAATCCAGTAATATTTTAGCTTGTATACTTGTAAACAGCTTGTAAACATAAAGACAAACTTAAAACTGTAGATGACATTTTGGCCTTTAAATGCGGAGGAGAGGAGATGATGAAAGGAGACGAGTGAAGATGAGTGGTAGTCACCATGAGACACAATAACACTGACAGAATTTATCCTCTTTATATTGTTATCATCCGGAGGAAAAAATGTTAAGTGACTGAAAGCAGGAATGAAAACAGAGAGAGAGAGAGAGAGAGAGAGAGAGATGGTGGTGCCCTGGTGAAGACAATGTGTGTGTGTGTGTGTGTGTGTGTGTGAAATGGAATTTTACTGGGAGCTGCAGGCTTTAAGCTGAGAAATCACTGGAATGAAAAGTGGACATTTGATTTACAGTTTCCTCTTTATTCTCGTTCTCACCTTCAACATGATGCTAATCTGAGTTTTACTAAACAGACAGCTTGAGCAGATTTTCCTACATTGCTGATGGCTCCTGTTTCATGCTGACAGGACTTGTTCAATCATGTCTCATGAAAGATTGGTTTGCTCAATAACCCCAACTGTAGATGGCGCTGTTTCTAATGTGCCTTTCCATTCATACATTCCTCTCAGTCAAATGTCTTTAGCGTTTGTCTTCCAGGTGGTGGCGCTGTGGTGGACCAAACTTTCATTCTTCCTCCTTGGACTTTATGAAGTTCCAAAAAGCCTGTAATTTTCCCAAAACTATGGTTTAGTGAGCACAGAGCTAATGCTAATGTTAACGCTGGATTCATGACCTCTGTGTTCCAGTAATCCTGGTCATGGCTCTGATTGTAAGTAAATTTTGGCGTTTCTGTCCTAAAATTCCAAATGTGCATTAACTGAGGGCGGTTTGTGCTTTCCAATTGAGTAACAGAGGAGTCAATGATTGATCAGGGCAGAGCTGCTCTGATAAAAAAGAACTTTAGTGGCTCCAAAGTCCCTTCAGGCTCCTCACAGCCACGTTTCGTCTGAGAGTCTGGACCGATAGCAGATCTGAGGTCAACTCAGACTCAGTTGGGAGTACTAATCCTTCATAATTGACTTGCTGTTCATCCTATCCCAGCCTATCCTATGGAGCCTATCCCAGCAGTCAGAGGGCGAGAGGCAGGGTTCACCCTGGACAGATCGCTAGTCTATCGCAGGGCCCACCTGGATTTAACTAAGCAAATATGTAAGAGCCTTCCATTGGATAATTACTGCAGTGATTAATATGTTTCAGCTGACAACAAGTTATTTAACCCTAACTGATGCAGTGAGTAGCTTCTCATTTCTTAAACAACCATGTTGGAAGACATATCCTGTGGTTGTGGAAAAGATGTTACTCTGTTTCAGAAGGGTCAAATTATTGACCTGCATCAAGCAAAGAATACAACTAAGGAGATTGCTGAAACTACTAAAATTGGGTTAAGAACTATCCAACGCATTATTAAAACCTGGAAGGATAGTGGTGAACCATCATCTTCAAGGAAGAAATGTGGCCGGAAAAAAGTCAGTCTTCAGTGATTGTGATCGGAGATCACTTAAACGTTTGGTGAAATCAAATCATAACAAATCAACAGTAGAACTCACGTCTATGTTTAATAGTGAAAGTAAGAGCATTTCCACACGCACAATGCGAAGAGAACTGAAGGGATTGGGACTAAACAGCTGTGTAGCCTTAAGAAAACCACTTATCAGTCAGGCTAATCAGAAAAAAAAGGCTTCAGTTTGCTAGGGAGCATAAAGATTGGACTCTGGAGCAATGGAAAAAGGTCATGTGGTCTGATGAGTCCAGATTTACCCTGTTCCAGAGTGATGGATGCATCAGAGTAAGGAGAGAGGCGGATGAAGTGATGCACCCATCATGCCTAGTGCCTACCGTACAAGCCTGTGGGGGCAGTGTTATGATCNTCATGCCTAGTGCCTACCGTACAAGCCTGTGGGGGCAGTGTTATGATCTGGGGTTGCTTCAGTTGGCCAGGCCTAGGTTCAGCAACGATATGTGCCCAAAAAATGAGGTCAGCTGACTACCTGAATATACTGAATGACCAGGTTTGTCCATCAATGAATTCTTTCTTCCCTGATGACATGGGCATATTCCAAGATGACAATGCCAGGATTCATCGGGCTCAAATTGTGAAAGAGTGGTTCAGGGAGCATGAGACATCATTTTCACACATGGATTGGCCACCACATAGTCCAGAACTTAACCCCATTGAGAATCTTTGGGATGTGCTGGAGAAGACTTTACACAGCGGTCCAACTCTCCCATCATCAATACAAGATCTTGGCGAAAAATTAANTGGAGAAGACTTTACACAGCGGTCCAACTCTCCCATCATCAATACAAGATCTTGGCGAAAAATTAAGGCAACTCTGGATAGATATAAATGTTGTGACATTGCGTAAGCTTATCGAAATGATGCCACAGCGAATGCGTGCCGTAATCAAAGCTAAAGGCGGTCCAACGAAATATTAGAGTGTGTGACTTTTTTTTTGGCTGGGCAGTGTATATTTCAACTGCTATGCGCCCATATGCTGTTGTCGAGGACCCCAGATTCAAGTATTTATAAAAAGTCCTCGAGCCTTGTTATGGTGTCCCATCCCATGTGCATATAAGCCAGTCTGTGGTCCCTGCCATTTACAGGCGTATACGCAGTGATTGAGCACGAGTTGTCTGCTGCACCCGCTGTTGCATTAACAACAGATGAATGGACTTCCCATGCTATTGAAAGCTATCTCACAGTGACTGCACACTTCAACAACTCGGAGTGGGAACTGAAAAATCCAGTTCTACAAACGTGCCCTTTTTTCTCGTTGTACCAAACTTGTACTGAATTGTGACCACAAAACCAAGGCATGTATCGAACCGTGACTTCTGTGTACCGTTACACCCCTAGTATGCTATAAAAATCAACTTGTAGAGCTTTGAAACATGCTTGAGATAAGTAATTCATCACAGCAAACCCCATGTCTTTTAAATTTTTGGTTGAAGTAACTTTATTTAACTGATCCAATATGAATTTACACGGAAAAAAATGTGTCTCCGCCAGGGAATATAGTCCCAGAGAAGACAGCTTTTATTAAGAAATGAAAATAACCCTGCCTTCTACATTCGGATGTAGCAAGTGAAACATTGAATTTTAAGGTGAGTGTATCACCTGAGTATTTAATTTTGAAAGATTAGGGGATTTGGCAAAATAACAGAAAATTAAATACTCTTATGTTTATGAAAATAGCTAACGGTAACGTAGCATATGCAAGTTGTATTTGTTGGGCTTAAACATGCAAAATCACCTGTATGGTCCTTTCAGTACTTCTGCTTATTTCTGGCCAAAACCCAAATTTGGTTGTGCAGCCTCTCAGCTCAGAGAAAAGTATACATTGTTGGGTGTAAAGGTCAATGGTTAAGGTTCTGATTATATTTTAGCGCATTATTCCATCAACAGAGAAACTCTGTGGTGAGAAACAATTCAGGAAATACCAAAATACTTTCTAACGGTCTAAACAACTCACACACACACATTCTTATCTATCCTGAACACACACACACACACACACACACTTCTAAACTATTATGTAACAAAGACAGATGAATGTCTTTGCTGACTTAAACTGAAGTCACATTTACCCATGCTGCATCTGTCTTTCATTTGGTACGAACCGTCCACTCAGCATCGTTTGTGAGGCAAAGCAGCTGTTCAGAAAAATGTCATATTATCTTTTCCCTACTGAATATCCAATTGTTAAGTAAATGTCGTTGGCTCGACTCCATTTCAAACTACAGCCTGTCTGCACCAGGGATGCCAAATTCTTCAGAAGAAACTGGTATCCCAAGAAATTAAAAGCTAGAAGCTGAGTTCCTATGCAGAGTCAGAAATCCCTCTGCAATTTAAGAAATGCTCTATGCAAAATTTGTACTGAGCTTGCATTCACATTTCGCTTGTTAACTGAGAAAGTATTGTTCCTGTTCCTCATGAATTTGATAAATTGCAGAGAGATTCTGAAAGGCTCCCTCTGTGTGAGGAGGTGTAGTGTTGACATCAGTGTGCTAGTTTTAGAGTTTAGAGTTTCAGAGTTTTAGATTTAGCTCTGAGTTTCAGCAGTAGCTTTAGCTTTTAGCAGTAGCTCTAGCTTTTAGCATTAGCTCTGAGCTTTAGATAGCATTATCTCTAGCTCGTAAACCACGGTTTTTGTTTTGGGGCTTTGTTTTTTTGTTTGGTTTTTTTTTTTGTTTGTTGTTTGGGGGGGCTTTAACAATGTCGCTCACTTCATGCAAAGTCCAAGGAGGACGTGTGAAGTTTGGACCACCACAGCACCACCTTTTGGTAAACAACACTAAAGACTGACAGTAATTTACTATTGATGTCATTAGGATTCTGGAGTAGCTCACACAACGCCATCTAGAGGCCATTCGGAGCAGCCATAGGACTTAGAGGTAATCACTGCGCTCATAGGCGCAGTCAAGAAATAGCTCTGATGCTAACTGCTCATAAAACTGCAATGTCTAGTTTAGCATTTCTATTTCTGCATACAGTATGTTCAATAAATAAGTTCTAACATGTAAATCATACAGCTTTGTGGTTGTTAAAGGTGTATTATTTCTCTTTTGATGGAGCTAGGCTAGCAGTTTCCCCTTGCTTCCAGTCTTTGTGCTAAGGTAAGATAAACCTGACCTGGACCTGGAGTCTGAGGAAGACGAACAACAAAATTATTTAAAATGTTCTGTAATTAACAGATCGTTCTCCATTCTCCATCTTAGATTCAGTCATGGATCTCAGGATTCAAACATTTATAAGCTGCTGTATTATAAATTATGTTTTATGAGAATAAAACCTGTTGGCTCACAGGGTAGGTGTGGTGTGTTCAGGATCTATGTGTTCTTTCATAACTCTCCTTTATAACACCTACTGTAAAAATTTAACTGCTCTGTTCTCAAAAGAGCAAGGTCTAACCTGTGTGTGTGTGTGTGTGTGTGTGTTATTTCACTGATGTGTGACTCTACTGGAAGAATATGAACAATTATAACAAATTATGTCCATGTCATGTAATCATGAACTGGTTCTCATACAGTTGTTAGGTCCCGAAATTCTCACGACCCCAGCAGCAGCAGGTTGGGTTGTTAAGATGACATATGATATGTGTTCTTCTGTTTTCTATTATATTTAAGTCTGTTATATGAAGTCTGAATTTTTTTATTTATTTGTTTTTTGGCAGTTTTACTTTCCAATGAATTTGCCACCTTAACAGCTGCACTAAAAAAAAAAAAAAAAAAAAAAAAATGGATAAAGAGGATGCCACCCATGAAAATATGGGCATTTCTAACCTGGAAACAACAAATAATAAACTGAAGGGAACAAAACTGGATCACAGGACAATGACAAGTGTGGAACAAATTTCAAGAATCAAGATTGTTTTTGTGGAAAATTTTCCATATTTTTTCCAGGAAGTGTTCTATAAAATGTTTTCTCTGGATTTTTTTACTTAAATAACTTAAGTTTTCCTGAAACAAAGAAAAAAGAAATTGTATATACAGTATATATATATATATATGAAATTTTCCCAGATATATTTAAGATTTTTTTGTTCTACAATTAAAATTTTTCAAAAATCATGTAAAATAAGTCAAGAATTTTCAAGAATGTGTGGAAGAATCTTCCAGAATCAAATGTAATTTTTCTGTGATTTTGGAAGGGTAAAACCACAGTTATTATGTCAGCCAAAATCATTTTCAGGTGCAAAAGCCAAATTCAATGAGAAGTAAAACCATAAAAGACGACTTTAGGGACACCAGAGAGTTAAAACTCATTTATATTTTTAACAATATGAATATAACAGTGTTAAAAATCAACGAAGCAAATGATCCCACAAGGTGAAGACACGTTGGTTCAAGACTCAAAGTTAATCAGTGACATTTCCTGCTGCCCTGAACGCACCGTTTGCAGTTTGTAAATGTCAATGAAAATTACTGCAGCTTTAACAAAACTCTGCAGAATTAAATACAAAATTAAAACTACAAACTGACGTACTTGAACACACCATCAACTAAGCTCTACAGACGAAACCTACTAAAGACAACCAATATGAACAATCATTAATTAGATGATGAAAAAAAAATATGGTAATTATAGTAATTATTACTATTCTGGGGATAAAAATAACAATTAAATGAAATATTTTCTATAAAAAAATCTAATTTTTTAACAACTTTTTTCTTTTGAAAACTATCACTTAAGTCCACTTTAAATTCTACCTGCAATGAAAACCAAAACCAGCCAGACAGGTAAAATACACTAAAGTAATCCAAATTTTTTATTCAAGGTGATCTGTGATCACTGAGGATAATCAAGGATTATTTGTCATTTAAATAATCAAATATCATTCCATGCTTCCACCTGAAACACCGTATTCCAATTAATCATAATATTCTGATTTTATACAAACGAAAGGCAGCCTGAAAAGACGTAAAATGGACAAAAAAAAAAAATGCGTGAATGATCGCGATGTTTGGTTTCACGTGTGTGTTTGTCTTACCTGCGTGGGCCATCTTGTCTAGACAAAGTTAATCTGACGTGAAAAGTGGAATAAAAGCTGTGATCCTGCAGAGTGAACCGGACTGAGAGGGAAGTGAAATGATCTGAACTCCGACTGAACGGTAAAAAAAAACGGTGATCGCTGCTGCGTTCAGGGAAGCTCAGAATGTCTCAATCACAGGGGAGGTGGAACGTTAAAGGTCAACGACGTGCTGGATTTTTTTCTATTTCTTCTTTTATATCTATCTATCTATCTGTCTATCTATCTATCTATCTATCTATCTATCCACAGTGGTGTGTGTATGTGTATGTGCGTGTGTGCGTGCGTGTGTGTACGTGTGTGTGTGTGTGTGTGTGTGTGTGTGTGTGTGAGATAAACTGGCTGGTGACCATTGTGTCACATTCATGTGTCTGAGAGTCATCCGACAATTGACTGGTAAACACTGTGACACAACCTGCTGTAATACACACAAGCATGCACAGACACACACACACACACACACCTCTCAACAGAGGTCATTAACTCTGCTCAATAACATTAACTTTGCTTTCATCGTAGGTCACACAAAAAAAGACACACACACACACACACACACACACACACACACACACAGACACACAGACTCACCTCAGTCACCTTGCCCTGAGTCACAAAACACTCTTGCTTTCTTTGAATCAATAGTCACAAAAGGAATTCACCTGTATTTCATATTCCTGCTGCTCATTTACCAAATCATACAAGGGTTGATTGATAAGTTCTGAGCCTGGAATTCTTTATGTTTTCTAGCACATCAGCTGCATTCATGTGAGCTTTGTTACTCCAACTTCCAAATCCCAGAGGCATCCAAGGCTCTCTGAGTAGTATGAGATGGACAAACTAGGTTCATAACTTATCAATCAACACCTCATTTAATCATTTTTGTGACTGATTTCCTTCCTTCTCACAACCACTGTCTTTAATTAATTCTATGAAAATCAAAAAATAATTTTCAGATATTTGAGATTTGTTATTGTCTGTTTTGACGAACTCTCCCTGTTGATGCGTTCAGGGACGCATCAGTTTCTGAAATTTGGCAGTTGGCTGCTGCTACAAGATAGTCCAGTTTGCTTTGGACTTGATGTTTCTCTCTCTGAACGTCCCTCTGCATGGAAACATTTTGATTTGATCTTTATGTTTCACTTGTCATTAACATTGATTCAAACAAACTATTTTCCTCCCATGAACTGTGAGCCGCCATTTAAAACAGAACAAACTTTACTACTGCAATAACAGCATCTAATTATTTATATGCTAAATGTTTCATAATATGATACTGATAATAGTGCAGCATGATGACGTGGTGATGAATTTTCATGTCACGCTCAACAAGAACATACTGTACAAACACGCCTGAAAAGTAGCACGAGTGTCTGATGAATTAGTTCCTAACATGGAGCTACCTCTGTTGTTAGGAAATGGTTCTGCAAGGTTAACTGGCTAACAGGTAAAGGTGGAAACACAACAAATCAGTTTCACCACCTGAAGCAGAAACACTCAGGTGAATACCAAGAAAGTCACAAGCTGTATGAGGAGGAGAGCCAATCAGCTGATTGAGGCAAAATAAGCAGGAAGTCAGTCAAACATAACTGGAGCGTTAGCTAGTTGTACTTCTTGTGACAGAAAAAGCTAACGGAGGAGTGAAATTAGTGAAGTGTTGACTTTTTGTCAGCTGTTACTTGTGATGTATGAACAGTGTTAGCCTAGCCGCTATGCTAACTTCAGCTGACTTCTTGTCCTCAAACACGGGCTTGGGGTGGATTTGGACTTCAGAGTGGCATCATAGAGGCTATTTAACCCCCCCCCCCCCCNCCCACACACACACACACACACACACACTCAATTTAAACACATAGAATGGAATTGTAACTTGCAGAAAATTTTGTCTAGTTCTCTCTCTCTCTCTGTCTCACTCTCTCTTTCTCTGTGTGTGTGTGTGTGTGTGTGTGTATGAGAGAGAGAGAGAGAGACAGTCTTTATTACCTTTATCAGATGGTCTGGAATGTAAACTACAGGACCATGCTTGGGTTCAAACAGCTTCACACTCATTAAGTAATTTAACCTTTGACCCCACAAACAGATCAGTGTAGGTGTAGGGCCATCAAAGACCACCTGAGCCTCATTTACAGACCTGATTCTCTTTTAATCAAGCTGCAAATGTCAGTTTTGACTTAGAATAGATTAACAAAAGAAATCAGGGAGTTGACGGTCACCAGGTCAGATCTGGAGGGAAATCTGCTCGATCACTTTATGGCATAAATCCGACAGAGGGCGCTGTTCATCCCGAAGAAACAGCACTAAAGCACCCAGGTGGTAAAGGAGCATTTTGTTATGTTTGAGGCCTTGTTTGATGTTTGGTTTGTCACAAATACTCATATTTTCTGAAGTCAAAATGTGTCGTCCTGTTTTGAGACATAAACTCCTAAAATGAGTTGAATGAAAATACAAATAATGCAGTTTCAAGCTACATTAACTTGAGTTTCTAAAGTTTCATTGCTTACATGAAGCCAAAGACAAGAACAAAACCTAAGTGACTAAAGTGTTGATAGAAACTAGAAAGACAAACGCTCAGGAATTAGACCAGTCCTCCAACATGGCCACCGTGGGGTTCTCAGATGACTCTGAGTGGGTCTGTGTCTGCTCATTTAGGGAATACAAAGCAGGAGGGGGAGGGGTGTGTGTCTGGGCTGGAAAACACATTTTATCACTTTCATTTATCATGTAAAGAATCTATGTGCTGAGACCAGAAATCATAACATCATATCATCGTCTTATCGTTACGTTATATCTGTCTCCACTTTCTCTCCATATCTCTCCATCTTGGACTGAAAAGGTGATCCATGATGGTTGTTGCCCGTTTGTATGTTTCCACTTGCCATGTGCCAAAGTCATTCATAAAGGACCATACCAGTGATTTTGCATGATTAAGCCCAATAAATACAACCTGTAAACACAACACAATACTGCCAACCATTTTCCAAAGCATAAAACCGTATTTTACGTTTTGTGTTATTTTTGCCAAATCCCATATTCTTCTGAAATCAAATGTTGGGTTGATACATCCAACTTAAAATTCAATGTTTCACCTGCTAACACTTAACACTAGATTGTAAGCCATCTTGTTTTTTTGTTTTTTTTATTTTTTGTTTTATTTATGCTTTATTGGTGCTTTTTTAATTATTGGATGATTTTTACAGGTATGGATTTTTTTATATTGGTAGTTTTTATCAAATATATAGCAGTATTTGCCTGTATCTGTACCGTTTCTTCTGCTTGTCACATTTTTGTGGTTCTTGCTGAATGTTTTTTTTTTTTTTTTTNTCCTTTTATGTAAAGTCCTTTTAAGCACAGGGACAAACCAATTTCCCCATTGGGGATCAATAAAGTTACTTTCCATCTTTCTCCTAGAACTATATTCCCTGGCGGACACTTTTTCTTCTGTGTAGCTCTGTGTTGAATCCATGTTACTTATATAAATCTAACAGACGCTTTGTTTGCTGTGATGGATTACTTATCTCAAACATCTTTCAAGTCTCTACAAGTTGATTCAAATTTAAAAAGAGAAAAGAAATTACAAAGAGAGTTTGAGAGAAATTAAAACCCTCCACACTTTCACCTCCACACCTTAAACACCTAACCAACTGCTGGAGTGGCAAAATCAGAAAGCTACAAATTTTGTCGGGTGCAGATCACTAAGATTGACTGGCGGAAAGGCGGTTTTCGCTACGTTCTGCCTTTCTGACAGCCGTGCTGAAGGAGGTGTACTGCGGTCTTTAGTAGCCCTAGGGTGCCACTTCCATCTATCCATCCATTTTCCATCTCTTATCAGGGTCCAGGTTGTGGAGGCAAGCTAAGAATATCAGACTAAACGATTTTAGCCCTGATGTTCCGCTGATAGATTTTGGTTATTGCCAACAAAAGCCTCAGATCAGAGGTAAATCTGCTACATGCTGTTGAAAGATGCGATCTGAAAGACGTATCTACAGAGGAAACTCATTTCTACGCTTGTACCACAATCTTATTCTTTCCATCACTACCCAGAGCTCATGACTACATGGGCTGAAATATATTTTGATATCATACAATGTATTTTATTGAGATTGATGAATAAATCTAATATATTTTTGAAGATTTAGTTTACTGGTGAGGATTTTAGAACATTTTGTGAAATTACATGAAGTCAAAGTGGTGAGTCGCTTATGACAGAATGGTTATGTTACTTTTCTCATCAGCCATGTTTGATCAGTGATTTTTTCTGGTTTGACAGTTTCAACACTTTTATACAAACTTATGAGATTTTGGAGCCTCTGATGAGCATGTGAACGCACCGTGAATCAGTTGTAGCTTTTTCAGTGAAGCTGCACTTTCAGCAACATTAACAATAAAAATATAATCACACTTATCAATTGTCTGCTGAAAGTTTCTCTTGAATTTTTATCCATATTTGTTCAGGTGAAATGTTGCTGTTGGAGTGTCGTGATGTGGAAGCTGTGGCACTGATTCAGCAGATACAGATTTAATGAAAGTGAATGTTGGTGATCGATGGGGTTACTGGGTCACAGAAGAAGAAGTTCAAACAGTCTAAAGGCTGAATGTGGGTTTCTTATTTATAGTTTTTGCTAACATCGGTATTTTTAATGATGGTTCACATGGACGAGTTCTGACTGAGAATTGAAACTTAATGCCAATGTTTCATTTCAGATTCATTTTTAAGGAAACTTCCTTTCATTTAGTGTAAAATCATGCAGCAGTGCTTCAGATAGAACACCGTGAAACAAGTTGTCCAACCAGTCATGCTCTGCTGTGATTGGCTGTTTGTCTGTCCTCTGATTAAGGCAATAATGTGAGTAAGACGTATACATGGACAGAATGAAAAGGATTTTGCAGTTCACTGAATATAGATGAGGTGTTGCATAATCAGATATGAGGAGAGCCCAGCAGGTGAGGAAACATATGTTTGGTTGTGTGGTTTTATGTTTTGGAAAATGGTTGTTAGTAATGTAATGTATGTGCTGGTAATATTTATTGGGCTTAAACAGGCAAAAATTACAGGTATAAATCACAGGTATGGTCGTTTTTACCCTAAACCCAGGTCTAAACCCTGAAATGAATGGTGCCTTATGGGAACCATCAACCTGTCCCCATAATTCCCCATATGTCCCCACAATGTGAGTGTGTGAGCAGATTATTGTACACACAATGTGACAAAAACCTAACACACACACACATACACACACATGCACATACACAAACAAACACTTGTACTATCACTCAACTCGCTGCCTTTACTTCAATGTCCCCTTCTGTAGATTTGAGATTTGCTGCCTTGCTCAAAGGTACACTATACCACCGTGATTGTAGCTTTGAACTAATTTCACCTGATTTGGCCCCTCAGACTTTATCTGCTGTGGAAGACTTTTTTTTAGGTAAAATCCCTCCAGACTCATTGGTGAGTTGGAGGAAGATGATGTTGGAAGATGAAGAAGTGAACCATACACGCACACACGCACACACACACACACACACACACACACACACTTTCATATGTCAATGTTTTGGAGAGAGAGAGAGATAGATATCAGTGATTACATACACCCAGCTGAGGAAACACACACACACACACACACACACACACACACACTTTCATATGTCAATTTTTTGGAGAGAGAGAGATATCAGTGATTACATACACCCAGCTGAGGAAAAACACACACACACACACACACACACACACACACACACACACACACACACACANTACACGCACACACGCACACACACACACACACACACACACACACACTTTCATATGTCAATGTTTTGGAGAGAGAGAGAGATAGATATCAGTGATTACATACACCCAGCTGAGGAAACACACACACACACACACACACACACACACACACTTTCATATGTCAATTTTTTGGAGAGAGAGAGATATCAGTGATTACATACACCCAGCTGAGGAAAAACACACACACACACACACACACACACACACACACACACACACACACACACATCGCTGACAAAGCGTAATATTAGATATAATGCGCTGTGCATGTTGCCAAGACTTTCATTAAAAAGGAACAAAAAGACTTCAGTCACTTTTGCATTTATGAAGGTGATGAAATTTTGTAAAAAGTAAATTTTATTTCAATGTTCATTCACTGTTAATGATGGAAGTAAATTCATAATCAGGGCTGCACATGAGCAGTATGCAGGTACATATGCACACCCTCAAAAAAAGAAAATGCACAACTATACTCACCCGTTAATGAGAGAGAGAGAGACAGATTCTATAATGTTCTTGCTAATGTTTTAACAGTTTTGACAACTGTTTTGTGGTTTACACTTCTGTCAGAAATGTCCAGATTTTCACAAACCAATGAATGAATGAATTTATGATTGTGGGACTGTGTTAGCTCGTAATTGTGGCCTTATTTGCATATTCATACCATTTGGAATGCTTAATAAAGTAGCAATAGCTCAACTTTATCAGTAGTTTATTGGACATTTTTGTGTAAAAAAAAAAAAACCCAATTCAGATAAAATACTAGTCACTGTAAAGTATTTTACATGTTAACTCACCTAATCAATGAGCTGAACTAATAATTAAGCCTCAAGCATCACCATTGTTGCCATGGTTACCTGTAGTTTAATATGCTAAGTGATCTTAGGCACTAATATACAGTGATGATCAAAGTTGAGGGAAAGTTTGAGGTGTTTTGATATGTGATTTTAATGAAAACCTGCCAGCCAATCAGAAATTAGTATTTTCTGTCGCCGTGAGGACAAATGTGTGCAGATATATTTGTTAGACAAGCAAAATATGATCAGAAATCAAAATGGAACAATTCAGCCAAAATCATCATTTTCACCTGCTGTGATCCTTTCAGCCTGTGTGTGTGTGTGTGTGTGTGTGTGTGTGTGTGTGTGTGCATGCACGTGTGCATTCAGCTGGCTAAATGCTGACTTTGGCAGACACACTCATGCTGCACTATATGAATATGATGAAAGACACACTCAGTTCATTTCACATCAACGCTGTACTCATGTATCTAATACACACACACACACACACACACATACACACTGATTTAGGAAGCAGCTCTTACCTTTTCGTTCTGCTTTTGAAGAGTTTAAAAAATCCACGACTCTTCCTCAGGACTGTGACATGTTTCCCACTAGGCTGTGTGTGTGTGTATGTGTGTGTGTGTGTGTGTGTCAATAAATAAATTCAGGAGTGGAGGCCGTTTGCTGGTCGTTTGTATTCCAGAATGAATTTTTGGCTTTTCCCGTCCAGTCTCTTGTCTAGTATTTTGTTCTACTGGCTTCAGTTTTGCCACAATGTGTGTCTGATCAGTTCAGCTCTATTGACTTCTATTGTACTGCTCTTTGATCTCCTCTCCTCCTTTCTATCTACTGTTGCCCTTCTCTTCACTCTATTCTGCTCTACTTGTTTCTGCTCTGTTGGACTCTACTTGTTGATGTTTATTCGGACTCTACCGTCTCTATCCTGGTCCGCTCGGTCCTTGTTGAGCCTTTGGGAATGTTGCTCATTCTTCCTGTTTGCTTTATTTTCTAACTGCTAGAGGAAATGGTCATCTTTTCCTCTTCCTCAATACACACACACACACACACACACATGCACCTGTACTATCGCTCAACTTGCTGCCTTTACTTCAGTGCCCCCTTCTGTAGATTTGAGGTTTGCTGCCTTGCTCAAAGGTACACTATACCACCATGATTGTGGCTTTGAGCTATTTCACCTGATTTGGTCCCTCAGACTTTATCTGCTGTGGAGGATTTTTTTTTTTTTTTTTTTTTTTGATAAAATCTCTCCAGACTCTTGGTGAGTTGGAGGAAGATGATGTTGGAAGATGAAGAACTGAACCCATCTGGAGTTGTAGCGTTCTGTGTGAGGATCACTACTTATCAGTCAACACATGTACATCAAAAACATGACTCCTCAGAACTCCACTATGACCGGTGTCAGTCTTCAGCACGTATTGTAGGTCTGAATCATCTGAATCAGCCTTGCTGAGCGGTTACTGTGGCAACAGCTGATCAGTGACATCATCTGCGACCCTGCTGATGTTTTCACAATCTGCTGTTTACCCAATAAACACTACAGAGTGTGTGTTGATACTACACACACACACACACACACACACACACACACACACACACACACACAGGTTTCCCGTCTGTCTGAACTTAAGTTTGTGGAGATGCTTAAACACAAGCTTAAAGTTTATCTCAAGTTTTTTATTTAAAAAAAAAAAAATCCATACAGTTTTTGAATAATTAATATTTTATTTTTTAAAACTTGTTTTTTACAGGTGAAAAGTGAAATTTTGTGTAAACCAATATTGTCTCAGAATTTGTTTTCTATGAAAAAACAGTTAAAAGTGAAAACAATGAGTTTTACAGAAACTTTACAACAATATATATATATATTTAGAAGAAG
The DNA here is from genome assembly GCA_014773175.1 of Lucifuga dentata. NCBI lineage: Eukaryota > Metazoa > Chordata > Actinopteri > Ophidiiformes > Bythitidae > Lucifuga > Lucifuga dentata. Next base: position 66,852 of record VXCM01001885.1, read on the forward strand.
AAGCAGCTGATTGGTGCAGACATGCTGATTTGCAGTTTGGAATTCCAGACAAACATTTAAGGTTTAGAAAAGTGATCATGAAAATTCCCCAAAATTTGGGGGGAATTCGTATTTTTCTATCATCTGATGAACGGTGTGTGGTCTTGTACCGCTCCCTACAGGCCAACAGTACACATTACAGCCTATCACCTGGAGGCTGTTACTCATTCACCTGTTCAACAAGAGATAATTCGAATCTAATTTTATCTAATGTCATATAATATAATATAATATAATATAATATAATATAATATAATATAATAATACTTAAAATTGATTCAAGTATTGTTCAAAAACAATATAGATTCATATTTTTAGATTTTTACACAACTTTTTTTTGGTGTCAGCCTTTACAACTAACGCCAAAATGCGGTTCAATCAAGATGTCTCCAATATAATTTAAAGTTAATAAAAATTTTAAAAGGGTGCTGATGGATTATAACCACAGAACAGCTGAAACTAGTTGTGGTTTACAACACACTTTAAGTAATATAATCTGAAAGAAATATTCATGTCAACCTGAAAAATGGTAATCCAAGTGAGAAGGTCCTCCACATGAATAGAATAGAATAGAATAGAATAGCTGTAAAGTTGTGAATCAGCTGTTAGTTGAATCACTGTTGGATTCCAGCAGAGGGCGACATTTGTCCATCTTTAAATTCTCGACTTTCAGTTTAAAACCGTCGTGATTATTTTCCTCATTTTATCACTTCTGTGTTACCGTTTGTTTATGTATTTATTTCTTAGCACTGTATCTCAAAAATGACTGAATTGACTTAAAAACACAATTTTTTTGAGACATGAAATGTGCTGGAACTTCAAAATGTTCATTTTGGTTACAAGATGTACCAGTATAGCTGAATTTTAATTGATAGCTGAGTTTGTTTGTCATGACTTATTTTTTTTATTTTACATTGGTTGTTGTTGTTTTTTTTTTTTGTTTTTTTTTACTTCTCAACTTGTTTTGACTTGAAAATGCTAAATTATTTCCAGAAAATGTCAGAAATGTCCATTTTTCACATCAAATTTTCAGAGGCTACAGACGGAATCGTTTGAAAAATTTATTTAAAATCATGTACAAACCATAAACAAAGACATATATAGAGCAGGAAAATCAAGAGTACAAAACAGGCAAAAAGAGCCAAGAGGTCCAAACATTCCTGAGGGTTGTGCGTACGTGCGTCTGTTGTCTAACAATATAGTCAAAAGGATGTTTCTTGAGGATAATTCTCATTTAAAAGGGGAGAAAATGACAAATCTGTGACTTTTGGTTCAGTTTGAGTCACAAGTAAAAATTTCAAGTGAACCAAACTATATCAGCAATCATGTGACGTCACCCTCTCTGCTCTGCTCATTGGTCAGAAATGTCTGGGAGCAGGAGAAAGAAAGAAAATCATAACAGGAAAAACTTTACTATGGTGGAAAAACAATATAACATGGTACAAAGATGGAACTAGGATACTTTCCTAGAGATAGTCATCATTTGGTCCAGATACCAAGAAAACTATGGCAGCAGAAGATGAATTTGACTTCAAGACAACATGAGGAAAACTACATATTGCTTCACATGATGTGAAGATGTGCTGCCTTCCAACGCTGAAGAGGAAAATGGAGCTTATACTAAGAACATACAACCACACGCTAACCTTCAACATGTTCATCTGATAGCTAAGAGTGATGTGTTGCCACCTTTTCATAGCATCTGTTTGATTTGCTAATCAAACTTAATTTACTTAATGTTAACCACGCACACTCTGCTTCTGTCAATCAATAGATCAATAGATTGATCTGTAGTTGGATTAGATGTAGTGTGGATCATGTCCACATCACCAATTATTTCAGACTTCATTTTTGACCCATTCAAGACCGCTTCCTCAACATCTCAGTGGGTTTTGTGTGTGTGTGTGTTTTGTTTGTTTTTAGTTTTTACCTAAGTATGATAGCTGTGCTCAGACCTGACCAAACGAATCATACCAATCAGAAAACTTGAGTCCAATTCAACTGGATTAAACCAACATCATCTATTAAAGATGTTAAAACAGCTGACCTGAACTTGGTTTGAATCTGAACCTGACATAGAACACTAAACCTAAACCTGAACCTTACCTGGACCTGACTTAGACCTGACTTAAGGTATACCCAGACCTGAAGTTGAACCTGGCCTGACTTTACCTGCCCTGACCTGACCCCTAACATGACATTGACTTGAACCTAAACCTGAACATTTGCTGGACCTAGACCTAAACCTAACCTGGACTTACTTGGGCCAAACTTGGACAGAGGTGAACCTGAACCTAACCTGGACTTGATCCAGACCCAGATCTGGACCTGACCTCAACCTGAGTCACTGAAAGTTATTAAAGCGCCTTTAATAAGTGATGTTTTTTCTGTTAAATAACATGATTACCTGAAAAAAAGAAACACCCACAGCAGCAGTTTGTCATGTGACACGTGGCGGTGAAAGCGTGAACGTTATTGGATTGATATCGTCTCTGTTTACACTGCAAACAGGTTTTGGTTTTGGTGTGTCAGATGGTGAAATAAGGTCAGAGAAAATCACCTATAGTCCACCTTTATGATGTTTATTTAACTTTTGTTTAGTTTATTAACACTGATTTAGCTGGTTTAATTTGTCAGTGTGTTTCTGTCTATACATTACACAGACAGGATAGGGTACGCTTGTTTCCTACTGCAGTGTCTCCAGTCAGTTACAGACCGTTAAGGTGAGGTGTGTTTGTTTTTGACTGCAGAACATCTGTGTTGACTGAGCTCTGATGGTTGGAGACAATTGAGTGGTTTATTTTTCAGCATAGCACCCTGTATTTTGGTGATACTTGTGGTTGTTGGGGTATAAATGGAGCCAGGTGGGGTTACAGGTGAGGATTAAAGATTCAATATGTTTGTTTCCAAGCACAGTGTTTCTTGATGGTCTGAGTAGGATTGAGTTTGGGTTTTTTTTCCCATCCAGATTGGTTGAAATCAGGTGGGTGGGGTTGGAGGAAATTTGAGTGGGTATGTTTGTTTTATCTTCCAGCATCTCTTGCTATGATGCTTGAGGTGACATGAATATTCAGGTGAAATGAAATTAGGTTAGTTAGTTTTTCAATGCAGCACATCCAAGCTGGCTGAATTTGAGGAGTTGGGGTACGCTTGTTTTTTACGACAGCATAAAACGGTTTGGGTAGATGGTACACATGAAGAGACATACAATATATTTATTTTTTAGTCCAGCTCGTCCTGGTTGTGTTTGATGGTTAGGAGTGGTGGAGTTGGGTGGGGTTATAGGTCAGGATTATGCTTGCTTCCTCAGTGCAGCACCTCCCTGTCGGCTGATCCGGAGCGGGTGGGGTAGATGTGGAGCTGAGGGAGGTCGATGCCGTCGTTGTGAAGATCCTCCTGCTTCTGTAAACCATGGAGCTTCAACACCAAGTCCCTGATGAAGACCTGAGAGAGAGAGAGAGAGAGAGAGAGAGACAATCAGATCCAGATCCAGATCCAGATCCAGTAAACAGCAGTAAACAGGATGAGGTGTTTACATACCTCAGTAGTCTGGTTAATACCAACACTCTGAGCTGAAGGTGAACAGAGCTGGTCACTGCTGGAACGACTCAGATCCTTTAAATCCTCCATTACAAGGAAAACTCTTGTAGCCACAAAAACATTTTTACTTAATATTGTTTATAGCCTCCAGGTTGTTATGGGACTTTTTTTTTTCTTGTTTCAAACATGAGTGAGGTTTTATTTTGTCAAGTGAGTAAGAATTGACTCACTACAGACATTTGAATAAACTCTGTAAAAACTGTTTGGTAGAACAGCTGAAGCTGTTTTCTGTCCTGCCATGGACCTGGACCTGATGTTGACCTGACCTGGAGCTGACTTGGACCTAGCTTGGACCAGACATAGACCTGACCCTGACCATGACCCTGGAGCTGAACCTGACCTGGACCTGATGTTGACCTGACCTGGATCTTGACCTGGATCTGAACCTGAAGCTGCACCTGACCCAAAGCTGACTTGAGCCTGACCTTATCACTGACATGTAACTGACCTGAAGCTTGACCTGGACCTGGACCAGGACCTGAACCTATCCTGGATCTGACTTGGAACTTACTTGGACCAGACTTGGACCTAACTAACCCTGACCATGAGTCTGAACCTGAATCTTGGCCTGGACCTGAACCTGACCTAAACCTGTGTGGACCTGACCCGGACATGACCTGAAGTTAACTTGAGCCTGATCTTACCCCTGCCATTAATCTTACCTGAACCTGATCCTGAACCTGAAGCTTACTTGAATCTGGATCTAACCTGGACCTGATTTGGACCTGAACCTGAACCTGAATTGGACCTGGACTGGACCAGGACCATTGGAAGTGACCTGGGAGAATTTTCTCAGTGTCACATATGTCTCTCACCTCTGTGTTGTTGCTGGAGGAGTGAAGAATCTCCTGAAAACACACACACAAAAACATGTTAACGTGTGTGTGTGTGTGTGTGTGTGTGTGTGTGTGTGTGTGTGTGTGTGTNGAGAGAGGCAGGCAAACAGACAGGTACCTGCAGTCTGTGTGTTCTCTCCTCGTCAGTCTTCAGGTCCAGAAGTTCATCGATGTTCACCTCTGGCATCTCCTCCTCCTGTACAGAGTCAGGACATCTGCTTAAAACATTCACACGTTTTCTTATCCTTTTTTTTTTTATTCAGAGATTACTTCAGNATTTTTTTTTTTTTTCGCAGGGGACAGCAGCAGTATGATGACTCTAATAAAAAGACAAGAAGAAGTAGAAGAAGACGAACATAGGATATCTGAATGTAGTTTGAGGTGGTTCAGTTAGGGAAATTAACATTGAATTGAATGAAAACCTGTATGTGTGTGTGTGTGTGTGTGTGTGTGTGTGTGTGTGTGTGTGTAAAGGCCACTGAGACCTTTCTTTCAACTTTAAATGTCAGCTATGCTTACACACACACACAAACATGAACACACACACACACACACACACACACACACACACACACACACACACACACACACAGAGTCTTCTATAGATTTTAATTAGCATTTTTCCCTAGATTACCATTTCACAGTTGTGTAATAATATGTAACTGTCTGTTAAAGGCAAAAACAAAGAAAACGGCATCAAATAGAGTGTGAACATTGTTTTTCCTCATACAGCAACAAAAAGAACAATCCAGCAACTGATCGATTGGCTGATGCTGATCAATAATCAATAAAGATCACATTTAGCTAAAGCTGAAAGTCAATGAGTCAAATCCAGGACTGCAGGACTTCTGGGCAACAAACCTCTGGAGCAACATTCTCAGAAACGAGCAGCTATTGATCCATGAAAATCCTTCTGAATGTTTCCAAGCAACTACGATGATCAGTTTGGGAAAGAGTGACAAGGCAGGAGAGGATGGGGGGGAGCAGAATGGCAAAGGTCAAAGGTCATTCTATGAACAAGCTGACTGGTGTCAAACCAGATATCTGTCATGTTTCCTCGGTCCTGTTGTGTGGTTTTGGAGAAAATAATTTATCTAACAGCGTCCATGTTTCTGTTTCTGTGCGTAAGCTCCACCCACTTACCCACTTCAATTTATGTGCTGCTGGGGGGGGGCAGTAGATATGTAAGTAGTCTGTTATCAGACATGACCAGTGTTAGTGAACATGCTTGGATTAACTATGAATGTGTGTTTGATCTCATGTTGACAGCATTCTATAGTAAAGACTCCATTTAACCTCAAGAGGGGCTAATGTCCACTTTGTGTGTTTGTGTGTTTGTGTGTGTGTGTGAGAGAGAGAGAGAGAGCCTTTGTGGTGACATATGGGACCTTTATACTCCTCCACCTCATCCTCCCTTAATGTCCCATCCCCCTTCATCTCTCTCTCTCTCTCTCTCTCTCTCTCTCACACACACACACACACACACACACACACCCCGAGTCTTCTATAGATTTTAATTAGCATTTTTCCCTAGATTACCATTTCACAGTTGTGTAATAATATGTAACTGTCTGTTAAAGGCAAAAACAAAGAAAACGGCATCAAATAGAGTGTGAACATTGTTTTTCCTCATACAGCAACAAAAAGAACAATCCAGCAACTGATCGATTGGCTGATGCTGATCAATAATCAATAAAGATCACATTTAGCTAAAGCTGAAAGTCAATGAGTCAAATCCAGGACTGCAGGACTTCTGGGCAACAAACCTCTGGAGCAACATTCTCAGAAACGAGCAGCTATTGATCCATGAAAATCCTTCTGAATGTTTCCAAGCAACTACGATGATCAGTTTGGGAAAGAGTGACAAGGCAGGAGAGGATGGGGGGGAGCAGAATGGCAAAGGTCAAAGGTCATTCTATGAACAAGCTGACTGGTGTCAAACCAGATATCTGTCATGTTTCCTCGGTCCTGTTGTGTGGTTTTGGAGAAAATAATTTATCTAACAGCGTCCATGTTTCTGTTTCTGTGCGTAAGCTCCACCCACTTACCCACTTCAATTTATGTGCTGCTGGGGGGGGGCAGTAGATATGTAAGTAGTCTGTTATCAGACATGACCAGTGTTAGTGAACATGCTTGGATTAACTATGAATGTGTGTTTGATCTCATGTTGACAGCATTCTATAGTAAAGACTCCATTTAACCTCAAGAGGGGCTAATGTCCACTTTGTGTGTTTGTGTGTTTGTGTGTGTGTGTGAGAGAGAGAGAGAGAGCCTTTGTGGTGACATATGGGACCTTTATACTCCTCCACCTCATCCTCCCTTAATGTCCCATCCCCCTTCATCTCTCTCTCTCTCTCTCTCTCTCTCTCTCACACACACACACACACACACACACACACCCCCACACACACACTAGAAAGTGATGTCTTCATGAGTCAATACGCTAATAGCTGGTTAGCAGCTGTTTCCTCTCTGGATCTTGTGTCTGGTTTATTGAACAGATGTAGAAATAAAAAAAAGAAAAATGAGAGTTTATGCATGTTGGATTGTTTTGCTCCTGGATCTAAAAATTATTTCTGCAATACTAAATATTATCGGTCAACTAATTTGCCTGTGATATCCAATAAAATGCTGTTATTCTGGATGACTGACTGAATGGTGCAGAAAATAAATGGAGGAGTTTGTTCACCTTTATTCTGGATCTGGATGTTTCATTAAAAAAAGTATGAAAATACCATAAATAAGCCCAGATAATATCTTTATTCTTTAATATGCTTTATCTTATAGAGTTTTGGATGACTAAAACTCTAAGATGAAACAATACCACTGGGATTATTGGCTGGTTGTCATTGTTTTTGATTATTTGCTCATCAGCGCAGACCACTGATGGGAGTTGGTGTGTGTGTGTGTGCATGTGTGTTTGTGTATACACAGATGGGGTCTTTGACAGGAAATGAGCCAAAGGGGTAGATCTGATTATCTATTTATCACCACCCACACCTACCACCAGTCTACTGGCAGATGTATACACACACACACACACACACACACACACACATTAATATNCTACCACCAGTCTACTGGCAGATGTATACACACACACACACACACACACACACACACATTAATATATAGTGGTTTGAAGTAAGCAGAAAGGAAGAGAAGGACTGCATAACGATTTGTCTCCTCCAATGCTTTTACCATCTCAGACTCATCAATAACTCCACCCTCCCTGGAGGTTCTGGCTCATATATCAAACTCATTGAGCTGCATTTAAAGAGACGAAAGAACACAGACCAGACAAATAATGGGGGGATGGGTGAATGAATGGAAGAGACGTGCAGACAGAGCGATGGAGAGATAAACGACAGGATGGCTAGTCATCATTTTAACATGGCTAACATCAGGTTTTCATTGGCTGGTTTGTGGTTTTTGTCTCGGTAGGGAGGCAATCGTTCTCAGATCACAGAGATGTACGAGTTCCACCTTACAACGCTAAACACTTAAGGTGGAAATACACAAAAATAAACCTGATTTTAAAAGAATTGAAGGTGACTTAGGGTGTTTTCACACCTCATTTTGAGCATTTTGTTTGGACCCTGTAAGTTTGCTTCATTTGGGTACTCTGGTCCACACCAAAACAATCAGACTGAGACGCCTAGAGGAGGTTCACGAGTGCCGCAAAGTCCTGAATTATTTGAGACAAGTCCAAGTCACGTCTCAAATCCTTTCATTGATGAGGTGTGACTCAATTCCAAGTCTAAAGTCTACAGCTCTGTAAACACGTGTTGTTAACCTGTGCCAAGTCAGAGACAAAATATTTAATCATCAAAAGTACAAACAGAATGTGACTGTGTACGGAAACATATTAATGTCCGTGACCTGAGAGTTATTATTACCTTTCCAACACGCACGCAGTGTTTGGTCATCTGCTACCTTAAATGGAGTCCGCAGCAACCAGACAGCACAGGAAGCATATGTGTGTGTGTGCGTGTGTGTGTGTGTGTTGTGAGAGCAAAACGGCTGCCTGTGCCCATGAGTCCATTGGGACAGATTTGAGCCCTGATTGGGGAGTGTTCTCACACACACACACACACACACACACACAAGCATTCCTTGTATAATATTGCTGGAGTGGGTCATTAACTTCCTTCTTTGTACAAAAGCAGATGTTTATATTACTACATACGTTTCATCTTTGTGCTGAACACAAACCAATCAGATCAACATACTGCACATGTACACAATACGTGTTCACGTTCACAGTACTTTCACAATACACCTGCACTGAACCACTCAGTAAATCACATTGTTTCCACATTAAACAGCAGACGTGTTCACACCACTCGCCTGTCAAAACATCACACTGACAGTTGTTTCAACCAGACGTCAGACACGCCTGTCGCATTTTTTTGTTTGATTCTGGAAAAAGTTCGAAACATTTATATCCAAAGTTGAGCTCCAGAGAAGAGCAGGAGTCCATGAAAATATGGATGAATAGATACTAGTCAGGGAGAGAAACATTCCACCGGTACGAACATTCCTGCTGTTTTTAGCCACGTTAGCATTGCGGCTCAGAGGAGGAGGATGTTTGTCAGTTCAACAAACATCCAGAGTTGATCCAGAGTCAAAAATCTAATCAGAGGATGAATCCTCATGGGTTTGATGGCTTCTCAACCAGCCACCAGAAACACACAAAACATCAGTGAAGATACAGAGAGAACATGCAAACTCCCCACAGAAACACCACAGCCAGATTTGAACCCAGAACCTTCTTGTTTTGAGGCAAACTAACCACCAAACAACCATGGCACCCCAGAGAAGTTATTGATACTCTTAAATGCTGAGGTATGCTTCCTCTGACATGCCTGTGGGAGAGTCAGAAGGTGATGGAAACCCACTTTCACCATTCAGTTTGGGGGGGGGGGGNTGTCTCTCTCATCCTGTCTTCGAAAGACAAACTGGGTGTTTCTAAACACACGGAAGACACAGACACAGAATTCCTGTTAATCCTCCCCTCTCCTAAAATAAAAGTGTGGGTCTTTTTTTCATTTATATGATTAATTGTGTTGAGATTACAGACACACACATACATACACACATATACCACCCCCTCCCCAACGAGGTCTCCAACCAAATCGGATGGGCGGGGTCAGACAGAGCATACGTACTGTGGCCTTAAAGGAACTCTAGATGCGTTAAGTCTGTTTTGATATTCCAGAGTCCCAACAGCAAATTCATTGTATACCGTTCACATTTCTTTAGTAATTGTCTTTTAGGAAGTGGCTCTGTGGCGTATCAGACTTTCGCTCTTCCTCCTTGTAGGCTACTTTGTATCAGGCAAGAACTATTATTAAAGACTCAAAAAAGCTCTTACACTTACCAAATCATAACTTTAGTGAGCTCAGAGCAAAACACCAAAGGAAAAAATCAAAGCTACTTGTTCCTGAAGCATCTTTAAAGATCCACAAAGACTTAATCATGTTAGATGGAGAAGAAGAATTGGCGTGTTGGGTGTGTGTGTGTGTGCAGCAATGATTGCTGCTTCCTTGGTTCACAGGAATTGTGGATGCAAGCAAGGACTCAAGATTGGTGTGATTGCATGGTTCAAACTTTGGCAACAATCAGTGGACTAGCAACTTTCCATCGCAGAGAGAAACATTCGATATGCCTTTATCATTTATCACCAAGACTCTCCCATCAGGATACGTCTTTTCATCAGCTGGACAGGGGTGGCTGTAATGGGAGCCTGTTATCACACACTAACACATCTGTTTGACATAAACACCACATCAATGTCTGATGTATATATAGTATGTCCTCCTTTTCTGTTGTTGGAGAGTGATCATTGTATTGGTCGCTTATATCATTCATATGCTGATAAATTAGAAGAGTTTACATTTGATTTCGTAGGAGTTGGAATGGTAAGTAAATTCTGATCTCTGTATTTAGATTACAGTCACATTGGCAGATATCCTGTATGTATCTGATTCATTTCCACATGTGCAAGTGGCCCAAGACAGATCTGAGAATATCAGGCATGTTCTTTTCTACCGTTTACATCTTCACAACACATATCCGATACGTGCCATGTGTGAGCAAAAGATCAGAATCAGTTTGCTTTACTTGTTTGTGTAATTGTAGCCAAAATGACTTGATAAGATGGAGATTTTTGGTAATGTATAATATGCTGTGTAAATATCTAAAAGGAGAGTGGGACTTCTGTATAAATAAAGCTTTAAATTTCATGATTCCTGGCACAAATGTGAACTGACGTTCCTTTAAATAGCTGTTAATGCATGATTCTGTCTTTGCTGTGAACTTTGATTCTTCTCATTAGAGCGATCAGGGACACAAGAATGAAGAATGAAGACTACAGAGAAAACTGGCAAAAATAACTCTACCTTAATGCTCACACACACACACACACACACACACACACACACACACGCCTGCAGCTATCATTCTGCTGTCAGCTCCTGTTATGTCTCTCGCCATGACCTCCACAGTCCACCCTGCAGATTTTTAATCTTCCTATACATCTCAGAGTCTTTCTCTGCTCCACCTTCTAGCCACAACTAAAAAATCCTGTATTTTTCTACAAACATGTCTGTTTACAGTAATCAGGCTTTATTCTGACAGAAACCAGACAGAGACACAAGACGATCAAACAAGTAGTAAAACTTACCTAAAGCTGATTTCTGTACATTTCTTGGTTTACTAGTATTAGTAGTAGTAGTTGTGTTAAGCCACCGAAGGGAAGCATATGGACCATGTACAGAGCCCTGAGGAACACCAACCCTTACATAACAGTGAGATGATGTTATATCATTTAATGTGACAAATGACACCAATTTGTAAGGTCACCTAAACCAAGAGAGTGCCACGTCACGGATTCCTATAATTTTCAAGGCAATGGAGTAAAATATCATGATCAACAGTATCAAACGCTGCACTAAGATCAAGGAGAAATAAAACAGAGGCGATGCTGGAGTCAGCAGTAAGAAGTAGGTCATTAACTACTTTGGTCAGGACAGGTTCAGTGCTGTGAAATGGCCTAAAACCAGACTGGAAAGTTTCAAATGTAAAATATTTGCTGCAGATACTAAATGTTTGAGAATTTTGGAGAGCAAGGGAAGGTTTGAGATAGGTCTATGGTTATTTAGGATGCCATAGTGTTTGAATTTTTTAATTAAGAGTTTGATAACCGCTGTTTTAAAGGACCTTACTGACAATTTTGCAGAAGTAATCCATCACAGCAAACAGTATGTTTATAAAATTTTTGTCTAAGTAACTTAATATAAGTGATCCAACACGGAGTTACATGAAAGAAAATGAACCAGGGAATATTCCCAGAAGAAGATGGCTTTTACAGAGCAATTAAAAGGACTGTGACTTAGGTGTATCACCTGAACATTTGATTTTGAAAAATTAAGGGATCTGGCAAAAGAACAGAAAAACTAAAATAACGGAACATTTATGCAGGTATTTATTGAGCTCAAACATGCAAAATCACCGGTGTGGTCCTTTAAAGTCGTATTGCAGTACTACCTGCAGCCTAGTACTGTCATAAGTATTACTGACCCTGCCTATGTAGAGCTGGTCCAGCCCGCAGTCAATCCATTTCTCCACGTCCAGCCTCCTCTGTAGCTCCTTGCGGTTGTATTTGACGGTGACCCGGGCTTGGCGCCGCTGCAGGCTCTGAGCCGGATCACGGCCCGGAGAATGGCTGCCGCCCGGTTTTGTAACGCGTCGACCGACCCGTTGAGCCGCCATCACGTGCGGAGGAGCACCGGGACCGCAGACCGACAAAACTCCGTATACCCCCTATACCGTGTATAATCTGTACGAAATTACTTTTTTACCGTTTTTCCTTTTTCTTATAATTTAGAAGTTTTACTAGGCGGAAAAAATATATTAAAAAGGGCAATTAAACCAGTAATGGAGCGCTTCAACAAAAGAAGTAGGACACAATTAATAATAATAATAATAATAATAATAATAATAATAATAATAATAATAATCCAATGGTTCTCGTTNATTAATAATAATAATAATAATAATAATAATAATAATAATAATAATAATAATAATCCAATGGTTCTCGTTTCAAGACGTAAATCTTGGTCCTTCAATGTAGATTTTTCTTGAAAAATTATTAAATCCACATATAAAATTAAGATTTGCTTTTCGGTTTAATATTGGGAGAAAAGCCTAAAAATATAAAGATACAAAACAAATATACAACATAAAGTCCTCTCAAACTGAAGCACGGTTCGTCTGTCTGTATTAAAAGACTGAGAGAGAGAGAGAGAGAGAGAGAGAGAGAGNGGGGACAGGGTGGAAACCACGCTCTCAGTGGTGCCTTCAAGTACTGTTTGAAATACAAAATTCTTACATTACGACGGATGAGGAAGACGAAAGGAGGACGAGAAGAAGAAGAAGAAGAAGAAGAAGAAGAAGAAGAAGAAGAAGAAGAAGAAGAAGAAGAAAAGTGTGTTTTAGAAGTGGAATTTACAAAGAGACAATGAATGCAGCATGACTGGATGGGGTATGATTCCGCTGGGTCCTAGTGCTACAGGGGTATATATATCATTTATCAGAAAAATCAAGTGGATTACAAAAACTGTAAAAATAAATAAATAAATAAATAAACTCAGTCTTTCTTTCTTTCTTTCTTTCTTTCTTTCTTTCTTTCTTTCTGTTTTCTTCTTTGGTAATATAAAACCAAATAATGGAAAAATGCAGTACAGAATAAATGAAATGCCAACAATAGTCGTACAATGAGGAGTACAAGGAGAGAGATAAAAGAATGAAATCACCAGAATAGCTGTGCCCTCTGGTGGTGTTTAGGTGAACAGCAAGTTTTCTTTCTCAGAGGGATTATATTGTTTTTTTAATATAGTTTTTTAAATGAATTATGTCAGTAGTATCAAGTATATTATATGAATTAGTTTAGTATACTGTATCAAAATATAGTATAGTATATAAATATAATGTAAGAATTCGACATCATAAAAATTAAAATAAATAACAAAGAGAGTACTCAATATATACCACACATCATCAAAAAGTTATAGATGTGAACATAAATTAAAAACAATGAATAATGAAAATAATTGTTATATGAGACAAAATTTAAAAGATGACTTTTTTCTTCCTTTTTTTTTACTATTCACAGGAGTTTTCTTCAAATATAAATTTATAATTTCTGTAGAATTCACTATTTTATTTTTTAAAAATCAGTTACTTCAATTCCACTGTGTACTGGTGTACTTATAATTGCACCTTCTGGTTCGATTTTTTTTTAACATAGCGTTAATCATCAAAATGGCCACTCTGCTATTATTATTATTATTATTATTACTATTATTATTATTATTATTATTATTAGTAGTAGTAGTAGTAGTAGTAGTAGTAGTAGTATTTCTGTAAATTTGAAATGATGTGTGCTTAATTTTTTTTGTTTGTTTTGTTTTTGTTTGTGGTATCTGTAGCTTTGTTTTGTTATATTATTTGTGCAATAAATTTCTTTTTTAAAAAGGCTGTACTTGTTTATGTGTTTGTTTTACTTTGAACTATATGGTTTTTTTTGATCGTTTACGTTTGTGACGCAGCATCCGGTGGGCGTGACCGCGGTGACCTCACCTGTTGCTCAGGTGAGTTTCTCAACAACAAGGAAAAACTGCTAAACAAGGAAGTGAAACCATCATTTCTTGACTGGCGTTAGTTCGAAGAGAAACACGATAAAAAACCCCGCGCGAGTTTCATTAATCGGATAGACAAAAATTGTAATTTTCAATTTTTTGGTGATAAACTGATTAAAGGGAGGATTTGTGGGAAAGAAGTCATGACTAATCGGCGTTTATTCGGGCTCTGCGGCTGTCTGCTGGCCCTGTGTCTCCTGGTCTGGCCCGGTCTGGGTCAGGAGTGTGACTGGGAGTATATCGTTGAGGACAACCAGACTTTCCACCCAGACCCCAGTTCCGTCCTCCTGACCCGGGTTGTTCCGGTGCAGTACGTGGAGGATTGCCAGAAGAAGTGCTGCGCGGAGGCGGCATGCCACCTGGCCGTGCTGGGCTTCCCTCAGGACGGAGGCCCGCAGTGCATGATGTACAACTGCCAGGACCTGCACCGGGACGTGTGTGTGCTCCACCCCAACGATCAGCTCAAGATATACCGCAAAAAGGTGCAGGCACAGCCCGCAGAACTGAAGAAGAAGCTGCATGTAGTCCAGTTCATAGAACAGTCCTGGAAGCGAGAGAGCAACGAGACCAACTACGGTAAGACGGACTCATATGGATTCTACTGTTTTCTACTCTGACTTCCTTATTTATGCTTTTTCTTTCCATTTTCATTCTATAGATCAAACTTGCACTGCCCAGTGTAATATTTAATACTTTGTTTTCTAGACTTTGTAAGGAAATAAGTAGGCTACGTGTATTCAAGTATTGGTGTTGAGTGGTATTTTACAGGAGTATTTTAATTTTGGAAGCTTTCCACTTTTCCACCACTACGTTGGACAATAAAAATGGGAACAAAGACGTCACTCGGAGAGTGCATGCCTCCGCCAAGGTCAACAAATCTCCAATTAAAAAAAAAAAAAAAAAAAACNAAACCCTCCCCGTTCCTCCAACCCTCCCATCCTCTGTTTATCACCTGAAAATTATGTGTGTTAATGTCAACTGTTTTATCAAGTTTCCACATTTCATGCCAGGAAATCATAAGCAGATTCTTTTTTTTTTTTTTTTTTTTTTTTTTTAAAGAAAGAACCACCATGTTAAATTTGATTGAAATTGACCCATTAGCATTGGATTTTATAGGCTAAAAAATTCCTCTGAATCCAGGACATGATCTCTACAATTTAACCACTTCTTCCTCTTAACATTATTTATCTTTCCTTCAAATTCCATCCAAATCCATCCATAACTTTTTAAGATATCCCCCTAACAAAAACAAATAAAAAAAACATTTCACATAACCTTCATGTCTGAGGTAATAAACTAAAAGACCAACCCAACCAACCAACAAATAAAAAAAATGTTAAGTTCTTCAAATACTCTTAGAGTAATTTGACTCTGGACACTCAAGTACATTTTGCTGTTAATATTTAGTTGTGTAGTGTTTTACTGAAGTAAGCTTTGGATTCAGAATTTGTAAATGAGTATTTTTACACCGCTACAGGTTTGATCATTCTAAAGGATTTGATGAGATCAGAAAGATCACATTAGAAACAAGAGTCCATCTGGATTATTTTTTAATAGTTTTTTTTTTTTTTTAATATTTTAATATTTTTTCATTTATTTAAATAAAACCTGAAAAACGATGAATGGGAAAAAAACAGCAGTGAAGTGGATTATTATAAAAGAAAGACATCAAAAAATTATTTTTTTCTCTGCTGCAAGACAATGAGTAGATTTGTTTTTACACATCTGATTAATAACTCTGAGAGGTCAAAGGTCACAACTTATCAAACCGTGAATTAAAGAGTATGACCTAAGAATCAATATGATCATATATTTTAAATGTACCTCAGAGTATAGAAATTTTCCTAAGTAATTTTAACATAATGCTGTTTTCAGCACACACACACACACAAAAATATGTATATATATATATAGATATATAAAATATAATAAAATTTAAAAAAAATAATAGGTATGATATAGGTAATTTAATTCAATAGAATTCATTAAACTTTTTGTTTCTTATAAACTAGAAAATTTTAGTTAAATTTTTACACTAGAATAATTAGAATTTATAAGACTATAATTTACATTAAAATGTTTGGAGTCAAGATGTAAAATCTTATCATGGTTTTTGTTTTGTATTTTAGGCAAAAATATATTTTCCTAACCCTCATGGTGTATTTTTCCCAAACAACATCCATCCATCCATTCATTCATTCATTCATTCATTTATACACATTTTTACAATAAAATCATCTTTTTTATTGGTGCAATCACACACAAAACAAAAGCAGACAATTGAAACATTAAAACATACATTAAAATCTCATTTTTAATAAAGGATCAGTAATCTACGGTATTTTTGGTTATTTTGAAATGCCATAAAAGTGGTAATGGAGAGACTAGACCAAGCCTAGATCGCACAGNTTTTTGGTTATTTTGAAATGCCATAAAAGTGGTAATGGAGAGACTAGACCAAGCCTAGATCGCACAGGCTGTACCAACCAAAAGAGGAAGAAGAGGATGAATTCAACTACATATATATTGCTTTAGTGTTTGTATGGACAAAGAAGTTTTCAAGTATTATATTGCAGTGTTTTTAGGTGTAGTGGATTAGTGTGGACCTGGTCTAAGTTATGTGTCTCTTTGGACAGGAATCTGTTAATCTACAAGGCTCTACAAGCTTTAAAAACAAGCTCAGTGAAATAAAGATTCCCAGCTCTTCATTTTGACTCATGTATAAATGAGGTCTAAGCTTGCTCAGATTCATGGAGACGCGTGGTTGACTGTAGGATTAGTTGGTTTTCAGCTCATTGTTTAGTGGTGAGGATGACGTGTTTCCGGCGCAGACGGACTCATCTGTATGACATTTACAAGTCAGCATTTTAACATCAAAATGCTCATGCTACTTCTGTTCAATTTTGAGCCGAGTTAGAGAAGTAACAACAGTCATAATTAGAAAAGGCCAAATTCAGTTTTCAAATTCTCAAAAACAGCCTTTAAGTCAGTTGACTGTTGGAGGTTTAATGCTAAACTGACAAACGGGAAGGAATGTGTATAAAAGATACTGTTTTTAAATCAACATGTGTCATTGTCAGTGGTGATTGATTAGTTGATGAAAGGAAGTGACAGTCATTGTTTGTGAGTTATGCTGGAATGGCATTTCTTCTTCCTTTTCTTTTGTTTCCTGTGGATTCATGGGAATTTTACAGCTTTAGGTTTTATGAAACCTTTTGTAAAATCAGTTACATAAGCTGCAAAGGTGATGATAGTCAAACAAAGCTGTTTTCTTTGATCGCAACATGTCAATATTTTGTTGATGGTGAGCTTTCACCAGGCAGCACTGACGCATTTCATCAAATTGTTGGTTTTATTCCATAAAGTTCTTGTTTGTTCGATCACATTTTGTGATTGTTTTGGGCGATAAGAGAAGAGATGTAAGTACAAAGAATGGAGGTAAACAGGGTGTCAGAGACTGTTGATGTGTCAGGCTAAAGTAATTTACTGGTTGCTGTGAGGGGAAATGAAAGAATGCAGCTGATCCTGTTCTGCTGATTACTTCTGCTTTCCTCAGTATCATTTGCTGTACAAGGGTTGATTAATAATTTGTGAGCCTAACTCAGAGGTGCTGTAGTTCTTTATATTCCAACATTATCTTCTTCCAACTCCCCACAGTTCTAATACTGGAGGGATTTAACAAAAAAAAAAAAAACCTTCANAAAAAAAAAAAAAACCTTCACAGCTGATATGACATCATCTGATGCCAAACATCATCCAGCTACAGCCTTTTTCCTGTTTGAGGACGCAGTCATGGCTAGCAGTCAGCAAAAACACAATCACTGCATGTTGGCCTAGTCTGTCCATCTTGTACATCTCACAGAGCCTTACTTTGGAACCTTGAAAAGCAGTGTTTGCATCTATATTTCAGCTTTTTAAGGCTTGAAATGATTTGATTTACTCCTGTATTATTGTACTTTATCATACTGTATGTCTGGTTTTGTGGGTGAGAAAAGGTCAGAGGAGGAGCAGAGTTTGAATTTATTTCCTCATCTGACTGAATTTCTTCATCAAACATACCCTGGCGAATTTTTAATCTAAAGCTGCTTACTTGGTGAAGTATGGTGAAGTTGATATGTTTTAGCAGACGCAATGCTGAAACAGAAACAAACCTGTGGCTTTCTTTCCGTGATTTTCTTTCCTGGCAGTGTGTTAGTCAGCAACATGTCAGGTTCAACCAGTCTGTCTACTTTATGGAAACTGAGCCTTTAAAGGTGAATAAACACAAATGCCATCAATCAGCATTCATGCTTCAGTGTTCACATAAAACCCTGCAACTCAAATATTAACAAGTACCACTAAACATAGTGTATGCTAAACTGTGAGCCTGAAATCTAATCTGTATGCTAAAATGTTAGCATGGCCAGTTAGCATGGAACCTGTATGCCTTATGTAAGCTAATGCTAACATGTTAAGGTGACGAGCAGACTCAACATAGAGTTTGCTATATTAGTTACATATATGTAATTACACTGTTTAATTAGAAAGTTGAGGAGAAGGGATACATGTACAGTACATTACATTACATACATGCATATATACAAACATTTAAATGACTTTGGGTACTAGAAAAGCGCTATATA
This sequence comes from Lucifuga dentata, assembly GCA_014773175.1. NCBI lineage: Eukaryota > Metazoa > Chordata > Actinopteri > Ophidiiformes > Bythitidae > Lucifuga > Lucifuga dentata. The sequence continues at coordinate 85,656 of VXCM01001885.1, forward strand.
AATGGGATGTATTATGTCCAAGCTACAGTATATGTTAGCTTGGAGCCTGCTGTCACTTAATGTCTGCTAAAATTTTAGCATTTTAGCACTGAGATTATCAGCTGTCATGGTGTTTTCAGAACTGTTAGTGTGAAGACATTAATATGGCCTTCTCACTTAACAGTGTATGCTAAACTGTTAGCAAAAACACAGTGTATGCTAAATTTGCCTGAAACCTTCTATCAGTAGCAAGCTACAGACCTTATGGTCACGTGTTAGAATACCATCACTTAATGTGGTGCAGTTGTTAAATATACTGAATACTTATTAAATAATATACCATTCAATTTATAAGCTTATCATTTGACATATTACAAAATTTTCTATACCATTACTAGCGTGAAGAATTTGAACACTAGTGTTGGCCGCAAAACTGAAGTGCTGGAGCAAATGTTTTACCGTGGTAATCTTATACAAAACAACAGACAATCAGAAGAGTGTTAATAAAAAGCTTATAAATGTAAACAGCATACATGACCTGAAATGTGTTTTTACCACTGGACTTACTGGTTTAACTGGTGCAGCTTATGAGAGACCTTGTGAAAGCTGTGGTGTTTGGAAATACAAATATGTTTGAGTTTCCATTTGGTGCGTGCAGTTTGGCTCCCGCCTTCTCTGATTAATAGCAGCTATACTGATAATAAACATGTGTAGGAGGTAAAATCTAACTGTAAAATGTACAGGAGCCATTTGTGTTAATGTGCATCATCTCCATCTGTCTCCTTCAGTTCGTTGTCGTCTGCCCAAGGAGACAGGTCCATGCCGGGCGAGTTTCCAAAAGTTCTACTATGATGTGGTCAATGAGACCTGCAAAAGCTTTATCTACGGCGGCTGTGCAGGCAACGATAACAACTTTGACAACAAGGAGGAGTGTGACGCCGCCTGTAGGGGAGTGACAGGTAACAAAATTACATCAAGACAGACAAACTCCAAGCATGTTTTGTAGTTTTTATTTCATATTTAACCATATTAGCCACATGGCTTTAAAGATGCAAATGTCTGCCTATTCATCCAGCGTGTCACCTTGGCAATGTTAAGTGCATATCAGTGTTAGCAAGCTAAAATTCATAACAGCTATACATTTTTCCAGTCACGTTAACATGCTGAGCGAATATGTTACATGCTAATTTTAGTCTGCTAGCATGCTAAATATTGCATACCAAAATTAAGCTTTATGTTGCTAACTAGGGATGTAGCATACCAGTGTTACCTATAAAGTCAAAGCTTTGCTGAGCCTGACAAAGGCCAGTTGCATCGAAGGAAGTTCAGCCCATTTTGATAATATAGTGCTAAAACGTCATTTAATAGTAATGTCTTCTTCTTCTTTTCTTCTTTTCCTTTCGGCTTTCCCTTCAGGGGTCACCACAGCGAATCATCTG